>WMED01023012.1:0-11542 GCA_019650415.1 Pipa parva
TCTATGTTGACACAGAAACTTTCTTTCCTCTAAACGTAGAGGATGCCCCCTTGTTATACTAACACTTCTTGGTATAAATAGATTGTGGGAGAGATCTCTGTATCTTCTTTTTTCCCAGACAAAACAAGCAAAGTTTTGATCATCTATCTTGGTACAGTATTTTTCCCATTCCTTTCATTACTTTAGTAGCCCACCTTTCAACCCACTCAAGCTTAACCACATATTTCTTCTGCACTGGGGCCAAAACTGCATACAATATTACACGTGTGGTCTGACCAGCGCTTTGTAAAGCGGTATAATTATGTTCTAGTCATGTGAATCTATGCCTGTGTTGATGCATCCCATGTTCTTATTTGTTTTGGCAGGTGCTGCTTGGCACTAGTTGCTACAGTTAAGTTTGTCTAAACTGAACTGAAATTCCTAAATCCTTTTCCATGTTTGTTTTGCCCAGTGTTTTCCCATTTAGAAAATAATCTAGACATTCCCATATCTTCCCTTCCTATATGCATAACTTTACATTTATCAGTGTTAAACCTCATTTGCCACTTTCTTGCCCAAACCTAATTCCATCTGTAGTAAAATACTATCCTCCTTTGTATTAACTATTTTACACAGTTTAGTATCATCTGCAAAAATTGAAAATTTACTATGAAATCCCTTAGCAAGGTCACTTATAAATATATTGGAGAAGAGGGCCCAAAACTGACCCCTGGGGTATCCCACTATTAACAATAATGAAGTGTGCAGATGTACCATTAATAACTACCCTCTGTTTCCTATCACTGAGCCAGATACTAACCCACTTACACACATTTTCTCCTAGTACTACAGCCTAATTCACCATTGTGCGAAGTGAGCTGCGAAGCCTTCGGCTCACTTCACACATGGTGTTATGCGCTTGCTGATGCCCTGCATGTGGACATCAGCGAGAGCATTAAAGGAATTTCAGTCTCGGCGAGAGCACTTGAGTATCCTCGCCGGGACTGGAATCCCTTTAATGCGCTCGCTGATGTCCACATGCAGGACATCAGCGGGCGCATAATACCATTTGCGAAGTGAGCCAAAGGCTTCGCAGCTCACTTCGCACAATGGTGAATTAGGCTGCAAGTGTGGTATCAAATTCTTTGGAAAAATCAAAACCATATGACATCCAGTGAATGCCCCTGTCTATAACTTACCACCTCATGGAAACCAATCAGATTTGTTTGGCAGGATCGATCCCTCATAAACCCAGGCTGATATGGAGTTATACATTTTTTCATGTAAAGATACTCCAGGATAGTATCTCTTAGAAAGCTTTCAAACATTTTACCCACAACAGAAGTAAGACTTACAGGTCTATAGTTTTCAGGCTCACTCTTTGACCTCCTTTTTAATATAGGTACCACATTTGCTACTTGCCAGTGCTTTGGAATAGTCCCTGTCATTATAGAGTTCCTAAATATAATATATTAACATTGTTTACCTATTTCAACATATTTCTCTTATTCTCTCAAATTCTGTTAACTGTTTTTGAAGGTATTATCACTAATATAAACATTATGTGAATATCAATTTCCTCATAGCTCTGCCACAATGATTAACCTGGGGTTAGATTAGCATGCTAAAAGAATAACTAAATTACAACAGGTGGTTATGCTGGGAATGACTGGCTTTATATAAAGTGCCCATGTATATGATGTTGCCACCTGTACTGCTCCATATTTTACTGAACTAAAGGCATTGCACAAGCTCAGTTCTCCCTGGCTTCTTTATGCATTCACTAATTAGGGACTGAGGAAAAACAAGCTCCCTAAAATTCAGGATATGTATTTATTATAAAACCCTAATATCTTCCAACAAAAGAAAACAACCTGGCAACTTATTATTTGACTAGGGGTGGTATATAGTGTTTACTGCTTAACTGCAGGTAGAGGTTTCTCCTTCCCAATTCATATTAAAAGATGATCATACCATGTGCTGTACTGCTGAAAACTTTGATTTGGATTAAAGGACCAGTAACAACAGAAAAATAACATTTTCCATTTGTATCATAAACTGTGCATATGCAGAGCCACTGACCCAAAGAAGAAGGCTGAACAAGATTGTGAAGAGGCACATCTGAGCTTTCACAACAATCCATATGCATACGATATGGTATCTCAAATCACTCTTATGCTCAAGTTCCTTTGAAAAAGCACTAAGAAGCAAACATGTAGGCAAACAGCACAAACATGGATGTACTATTGACATGTCTTTTTCTCCTCTAAATAATCAAACTACATATAAGAAGAGTTGGAGTTGTACCTGGAGAAGGGCTATCTGGCCAGAAACAGAATTTCTCATGTGCGGTTCTTAAGCCTTCCTGCAGTTCCACACAGCGCTGTTTATCTGAGTAATACAACAACATTTAGTTACGATTTGAAGCAAAACAGTGCAGTATACTTAAAAACAAAACAACACAAAAAAACACAAATACTTTTTCTATAAAAATAAAAGGAAAGCCTGTTCCTGCACCTTCATTGTTGTGACTATCCTTAATATTTATAACATTCTAAAAAAAAATCCATTATCTCAATTAAATGTATATTTTAAGCAAATAAGGCTTTCTATATGACACATATTTAATACCACAAAATAGATAAATACATACACTTGTTGAAGTCTAGGGCTGGCTGAAGGCTGGCACAGAGATAGGCATTACAACTTGAACACTTCAGCATATCGCATTCAATGTTGGACCATCCATACCTTGCACAAGTGAGTGGAGACAATTCAGGTGGCTTTCCAGCCCACTTTAGGGAGTTTTGATGTTAAAGAAATAGCAATGAAAAGAAGTCAAAGATAGTTATACCAAAAGAGTAGCTGCACAAAAGAAAATATTTTTTTTTAAATAAAAGGTGTAGAATTTCGAAATAGAAACGTACTTATTTATTTAAAAAAAAAAAAATCTGGCTTCATGTCATCGTACTAGCTAAACATGGCATGACTAAATTAATGCCCTGATTATAAATAGGATGATACAGAGAAAACATGAAAACCAGGAACTTCTGGTTTTGAATGAGAATAATTACAATAACATTAAGCAAGATGGTTTGTCCTGCAGAATAATGCTCCATGTGACTGTACCCAAAAATACTTGCAGGCACATTTTCAAGCTACGATTAGCGAGGTTAATCAATCAGGGATCTGTACAATGCAGTTTGTCACTAAGAAAAAAACACAAGCTGCAACCCATTCTGTGTGATATTATGCTAACATAAAATAAAATGCAGCATTGAAGCCAATAATCAATAAGTATTCCCCTATCACCACCACCAGAATTACCCCTATCTGTATCAAGCTTTAGCTGCCCTTTAAATCTCTGGAAACTTTTTAGAAAATATACATTTGTTAAAGGAGAACTATACTAAGAAATCATACTTACCCGAGCAATCTATCAGCAGTTCACTAAGTGTACTGCTGCTAGATCAGTATTCATCTCACGATCCACAGCCCAGAATTGCGTGATGAATGCTGATCTAGCAGCAACAGATGAGATGATTGTTATCATCTCATTGTTGAGATGAATGTTGATCTAGCAGTAGTACACTTAGTGAATTGCTGTTAGATAGCTCATGCAAGTATGATTTCTTAATATAGTTGTCCTTTAAAAGTGTTTCCAACAAAATGAAAATATTTTCCATTTCAGTCCAAATGATGAATGTCAAGATTCCTTTTTGGCATTCCTTTTATTATAGCAACTTGTAGTTGAGTCCTACTATCCTGTTCTCAGTGCTGAGAGGCAACATTGCAGCAAAAGCAATGCGTTAAACTTCACTGTAAAGACACAAAATTTATTGTGTAATCTTTACTACTAATTCAATAATTTCTTTTGTTAATGAATGGCATCATAAAACACAGTAAAGGATATGGAGAATGTTTCCACTCTGCTAAAGAATGCATCTTTACCAGTACTTTCACAGGAGTCATTGCCTGATAAAGCTTCAAATCCAACAATCTCTCCCAGCGATGTGGAGGTTTCCTTTCTAAATAACAATACATTTAAATAGTCATAAAACTGTGTCAAGGTTAATCTGCATTCATAACAAAAATAAAGCACAAAAAATAAAAAAAATTACACTGAACAACCTCAATCAAAAAGGGGAGATCTGACTTTATTTAGGCAAGTGCAATATTCCCAAATGCAATGGCATGGTAGTTATATCAGTGCAGTAAACAAGTTAGCTTTGAAGTACTATTTTTGATTTTTATTGTTGTATGTTTGTTTCTCCCATTGCTGATTTAAGTCATCTTTCTTTAATCCCCTCCCAATCCTCCTTCTTTTAAGTAACCCATAAAGTGATACTAAGTGAAAGAATATGTATTTCTAAAACAAGAATACCAAACCAAAATAGCAGGCCATTGATTACTGGTACTAGATTATCTGAGGTAGATTCTTGATTCTAATTGCCATACAGAGTTTGTCCTAATATAAGAATAACTGGATTTTGTCTTGTGAGTACATATTTTTTGCCTTCCTTTGCTCTGAATCAACACTATAAGACAATAGTCTGAACTGGATGGGCTGGTCTTTTTTGGTCTATAAAACTATATTAATATGTTAAAAGTCAACTGTTACTTAATCATATTACCAATAATGTTATTAGTTGCTTATTTCAAGTAACTAAAAAAAACTATCATCAGAAAGATATTAAAACATTGTTTGATTATTGTGGATTATTCAGTACCTTTTAGTGCTCCCATTCCGCATTTAGATTTCACAAATTAATAACACATTACAAGGTTTTGGCACAAAAATTTCTAGTGATCCATTATATGAAGGGTAATACATATTTTGGGCCTGTTAGGCCCTTATTAAATCTGTCCACATTATTTTTTATCTATTGGAGAGCAATTAACATGCATTGGTAAATAATGTTGTTCTTATTTATAGGTAATGTCCCATATTTTACTATTAGAACCAGTAGCCAATCTCATATGTACCTTCCTCATCCAGAAACAAGGACGTGGATGTCCTGAGGAGGAGGAGGAAAATAAATAGCTATGATTAGCTACCTCCTGCCTTTAGTTATTTGCCCCTGCTATTGTCTCATCTATATGGTTTACACATCCTAGAACACTCTCTTTTCAGTCTGGCTACTGATTACCAAATAATTTTGCACAAACACAGATAATCACATTAGTGTTTTATACCCCATCATCCAACATACTGCATATCCTGCCTTTCTTATTTTTATATATTTTTACTATAAAATATTTACCTAACTGTGCCTGCATTATCTTATTACCAGCACAACAAAAAGCACTGCACAAAGTCTATATCTCTCCACACTATTAGGCATTTGCCTAGCATGACCAAATCCATAGAAAAGAAAACAGCCACTTTCAAGGCATAACCAAAGCACCCAGCATTTTAAAGAAGAACTAAAGAACTTTGGGGGTTATTGACTAAAGTCTAAATTATCACGTAAAGGTGTGAATTCGGCAGCTAACGACAATCGCACACTACCCAATAGGTGGATACTGTTGCGGTCACAACTTCATTATAGGAATATTGACGTGGTCAAGACTTTACTATGGGAGTCTGCTTTTTAATCAATGTTAAATTATATCTTTTCTTTAAAACTGTGTGTGATCATCATAAACCAGTAACTACTCACAGAGGCAGTACTGAAATTTTATACATTATTAGTACAGTGTTATATATAAAATACAAAATAAAAGAACAATTAGCTAGTCTGAATACGACAGCTACAGTTTCAAAAAGTTAAGTATATGCTTATATCTCTGTGTGTGTATGGGTGTATGTGTGTATATGGGTGTGGGTAAGTGTGAGAGCAAGCAAGAGAGAGAGAGATGTAGATAGTGAAACATTTATACCCAGTAAAAAAAAAAAACCCCTCTCTTTACCCCTGTCCAAATCTTTACTGTGATTTGACTCCTCTGTCTTTCTAAGGTTTTTGTGTGACAGCAACATATGCTTACTGATTGACACTTTCATTACTGGGCAGTATGAGGATTACATCATATTAAACATATAGACTATTTTACAATCAATAAGCAGTAGAAAATTATGTTGTAGCTACCTGAAGTGATGAGAATTCACATAGACAGTCAAATTCTCACTTTAGTCAATAATCCCCCTCTATGAAATCATCCAAAGAGAAAACAAGCTTTAGTTCTCCTCTAAAGGGGTTTTCCACCTTGGAATTTTTTTTTAGAACATTGTAGAAATTAGTAAGACTTTTTTTTCCTCCTGTTTAGATTTATCTAGAATCTAGTTAAACACATACTGAAACAGTTATAGCACATGGCCTGGTCAGAAAGATATGACAAATAATATTAAAGCCTCAATAACCCTTGGCAACTGAAAACATCAAAACAGATCAAGCAAAAAGAAAATTCATAAATCACAAAATTGTAAACTGTTTTAGAATGACACTACAACACATTAAAACTTAACTCCATGGGGGACAACCACTTTAAGGGGGTAATTCACTAAGCTCCGAAGTGAGCTGCGTACTGTTCGCCTCACTTTGGAGTTACTGAGCTGCGCATGCTGATGTCCTGCGCGCGGACATCAGCATGCGCATTAAAGGGAATTCCGTCTCGGCGAGGCAACTCTTATGCTGTCAGGCACCCCCCCAAACAGAGTGAACCCAGAGTGTCTGTTCAGATTTAGGTGCTTTTCAATAATAATAAAAAAAAAAAATTCTGCTATATCAAAGACCGCTATGTGAGGTATGGATACTCTATAGACTTCATGCATAGACTCAATTTAATGCAATCTTATTACCTCCCCAAGCTGCTTCTTTCCCCAATTACTATTCCCTCATTAATGAGATCCCTTATTTTTGCTGGAGTCACAGTAGGTGATCTGACTGTGGACACGGTGATTTCTTCACAGAGTGCTGCCATTTTTTCAAACCAGGAAGTGCTTTCCTCCAAAATGGAAAGCAACAAATCCAGAGAGACTTTGGTTTCTCCGGACTGTTGCACCTTATCTGTTAAGTGATGAAAATGGCAAATTGGAATTAGATGGTGATAGGTTAAAGTAGAATTATATAAAACAGTGCAGATGCATACAACTTTCTTGAATACATCATATTCGTATAAATCATGTGACTTGAGAATAAAAGAAATTAAGCAGTTAAAATATT
Organism: Pipa parva; assembly: GCA_019650415.1. Lineage (NCBI taxonomy): Eukaryota > Metazoa > Chordata > Amphibia > Anura > Pipidae > Pipa > Pipa parva. Next base: position 7,143 of record WMED01023012.1, read on the forward strand.
TAAGCCAAAACAAACTTTCCAATGTGATTACTACTATTGCCACTCCTGCTTAAATGTAAACTGTTCCAAGTCATATAAATTACATTTAATAAGATCTGTTTCTCATATGTGTGCTTGTTAACAAACTAAGACAAGTTTTAAGCAAATTTTAAAATAAACCAGTTACAAATAAAAATAAAATAATAAAGAAATTAGGCAAGAGTGAGTACATTACCTATCACCAGTTCAATATAAATAAGCTATACAGAACTGGTTACGGATATCGACATAAGCTGCACTTCACACAGCTAAAAATAAAGAACACCACCCATTTAAAGTAGTGATCAGTTTTCAGGAAGATGTTAACTATGTTGGCTACAACACTTATGTTAATGGGGAATGAAAATAAACAAAAATAAAGTTATCTTAAATATTTATTTCATCCTAACTTCCCTAGTTATTTCCTTGGGCCACAGGATGGTTAGAAAGCCCAGTATTTGATTAAAAAGTACACATTTATTCCAGAGCAGTTTGCAGTATATTTCTACAATTATTTACCTAAAGGTGAACCTAGGAGCTGGGTGAAGGATTTCCAGTGAGAAGGCGTCAGTGTAGTATACTACTGCGTCATATGATAATTAAAAGGGTAATTTAATTTCCCATGTCAGTACAAAATCTGGCATTCGATAACCTTATTCCATACAGCAGAGTCAACATGCACAAGTCAGTCAGCCCTGGACATACATTATAGTAAATTATTAACATATTTCTTATTCAATTGCTGCCTTACTCCGCACTGCACATGCCGTAGGTAAAGCACCCTCACCCCGCGTGTGTCAAAGCAGACATTCCTTCATCAAAAGCCCCTCACCCGCTGCTCTAGCGCTCAGCGTGACGAACCTCACCAGCAGTTATCCACCACCAGCCTCAGCCGCCATGACCGGACACAGGAATCCGACTAGTGCACCACAAACTAGTTCCGCAGGGAAACAGAGGCTTCCGGAACGTTTCCGCCTGATGTCAGCCTGGCAGTTTTCCAGCAACACAGCTCTGGATTGTTAAACTAGATGTGTATTCAGGTCCATAGCCTTTCTGCTTGGGTATGAATAGCTACGCTAAGAATACTTTTATTTAGCTGCAACTTTCACTGTTTCTCCGGACCTGTCGCTATCTGAGCAAAAGAAAGTGTTTCAATCTAAACTATGTCAATCTAAACTGGGATCTTGAGAACTGCAACTGGAAGAGTAAAGGGAAAGGAGACAAGGTGCTTCACTCCACTGCCTGTAGCAGCTGTAAAGGCACTGTGTTGTCTATACACAGCATTTTCCAAGGGAGATATAGCTTTCCCACCTGTATAAATGCTTACTGTAACCATGGCTGACAAAATGCCAAACAGCTGTTACACATATTTAGTGTCATTTGTTCATGGCTCCAGCTATTATTGCACTACCACCCACACATGTAGAGCAGGAGCCCTCCCATTAAACCCTAACAAGGGAACTGTCCGGTCTCTCGCAGCGTTGATAAACTGCCAGGCTGATCAGGCGGAAACGTTCCGGAAGCCTCTGTTTCCCTGCGGAACTAGTTTGTGGTGCACTAGCCGGATTCCTGTGTCCGGTCATGGCGGCTGAGGCCGGTGGCGGAGAACCGCTGGTGAGGTTCGTCAAGCTGAGCGGCAGAGCAGCAGGTGAGGGGCTTTAGATGAAGGAATGACTCCTATGATACACGCGGGGTGAGGGTGCTGTACCTACGCCTGTGCCAGTAGTCTGAGGGCTGCTACTCTGTTACACTATAGCCTGGATGGGCTAGAGGTGCGAGTCAGGATCGCAGACATGTGGGGGACACTGGGGATGTCGAAGTGAGACAAGGTTCTGCTGGACACTGTGATAGTCTGAAGGTTAAAGTCATAGATGGGGGTAGGGAGACCAGTGACCGTGGTTCCTGGAGTGCTGGTAATATGGTGGCAGTCGGTTGAGTGCGGAGTAAGGCAACACTTGAATAAGAGATATGTCAATAATTTAATCAAATATTGGTCTTGATAATCCTTTAAACAGGCTTGGTCTGGTGGCCCAAGGAATCAACTAGAGAAGATAGAATGAAAGCAATATTTACAGAACTTCATTTTCTTTACTTTTATTTCCCATTGAGATAAGTCTTGTAGCCAACAGTAGTTAGAAGAACCTGTCTTAAAACTGACCACTTCTTTGAATGAGCGGTGGTGTTTATTTTTTAGCTGTTTGATTTGCAGTTGATGTCAATATCAGCAACCAGTTATTTTATTTTTTATAGATTATTTATAATGAGTTAGTGACAATTAATTTACTCACTGCTGCCTGATTTTTATTTATTTATTTTTTTTGTAACTGGTTCATTTAAAATGTGCTCAAACTGTTCGTAGCTTGTATTGTAATACAACAATTTAAATGTAATTCTTTTTCTTCTCTAAATAAAATTATTATTGTGACAGTTTTTAGGTGTTATAATTATTCTATGCACTATTTCTGATTCTGCAGGTCTATTAGGCTGTGTAATTTTGAATAGAGCAAAAATATTTAGTGAATAAACTACATCCAGAAGTAAATGCTAAATGATGTCCTGAAAAAAAGGGTAAAAAAGATCCGTCTCTATATAAAACTATATAGTACTTATGTTATGGGATTATAATTATTCTAGCCCTGTATTTGTAAAAAATACATTTTTACGTTTAAATGTGGCCCTTTTGCCATTTTTTTTATTGTAACAGAAGATGATGTAATTAACCCTATTAATAGGAGCAACAAAGGTGCATGTTGCCTTGAGTTTCTGACTGCCTAGTTAAGAGTATTTGTACTATTGAAAAAAGTTACTTTTTCCTCAGTGAATTGCTATGATTCTTTCCTTATTCTCTCATTCAACTACTTGGCCTACTCCGCCATTTTAACGGTACTTCTGTCAGTTTAATGTTGCCAGATTTCTCACCCTTTAGAAGTTACTGATTTCCTCAATAACTGTCTACCCATTTAAAAGAAAAAAGTGTTTTTTGTTTTTTTTTAACATTTGGAACACTTCATGCGGCTTCCTTACCCTCCACTTCTTCACTTGTGTGATTGCATGTTCCAGCTTACCTTTTCTGTCTTTGCTTATCATCCTTCAGTACTGCCTGTTTAGTCTTATAGTCTTGTTGCTGCCCAATGTCTGTGGAATTCTTTTGCTTGCTACATTTACTCAGAATAGTTCTTCTATTTTCAAAATGAAACTCAAACTCTAGCTTCTGATGCTCTAGCTCTGTTATTGTGATACCTTATTTTTATTTGTGTTGTAAGGGCCCTTAATGCCAGAAGAATAAAATTGCCATTTGGATTAGCATGACCAGTATTTCTGTGCATTACTTATTAAAAATGTCATCATATAAATTGAACACCTTATTTTTTTTTTATGTTATCATTGATGGTTGCAGCCATCTTTTAAAATTTGTGCTTTTTGGGGTAATTCATGTATAGGCTTTAGCTAAAGTTCCTTTAAAAAGCTATGGAGAGAGTTGGGGTTCATTTGCTTTGTGTGGAGCTTTTTCAATTTAACTGCTGCAGTGGGAGCTTGGGGTGCTTATATCTACTTGAAAAATTATGACCTTGGCTGCTTCTTATGGATCCACCAGCTTGTCATCATGCCCATTCAGATGTTATATTTTGGTTACTGCTTCTATCTTGTCTCTTACATTCACAGCAGCAGTATTTGGATCAAATTTCACTTCTGCACAGTCTAGTGCTGCTTCTGACTTCATAATCTGCAGGATGATTAGCAGCTGGATCTTCAGCTGAATTCTTATAGACATCTTTGATCTGTTTCATAAACTATTTACATAAGACTTCTAATACAATTTTAGTAAGCCATTGGTACAGTTAAATAAGGTATAATTAAATGAAAAGCTTATTGCTGTATTTTGCCTCTAAAACAAGAAGTAAAGATGCTGCATACCAGATCAGCTTACACATGCACGTAAGTAAGCTGTAACTGGGGATATCCTTAGCAGGTGGCAGAAACTTGGTGTCTTTTGTTTTACTTGTAAGTTAAAGGTGCAAATTCACTGTTGGCTAAGGCGCAATGATGCAACTTGTTTAACTCTGCATCTCCTGGTTGGCCTTTATGATGTCAGTCAGCATAATGCTTTACTTGTTAATATATATTTATAACTATAGTCAAACATTTTAGAAAATACGTTTTTTACAGAAAACTTCTTATACAGGGATGTTACATTATTATAGCCCATTTTGTAGAATAAAAACAAGCTGTACAGTTTTCAATCAAATGCTCTGCTTACAGTGTTTAAAAAAAATGCATTGTCCGTGGCTTGGTGTTTTCAGGAGCAATAAAGTTAGCAAGAGACTTGGGGGGGAATTCACCATAGTGCGAAGTGAGGTCCGGATCCTTTGCCTCACTTCGCA
>WMED01023013.1:0-11542 GCA_019650415.1 Pipa parva
GAACAATCCACAGCGCTTGGTTCCAATCAACCTTATAACAGAGAAATGGCTGCTCAATCCCAACAGCATGTAGTAGTGTTACTACCAGGTGACAAAGATGGCTATTATTTATATCTAAATGCACCGAACAATCCACAGCGCTTGGTTCCAATCAACCTTATAACAGAAAAATGGCTGCTCAATCCCAACAGCAGTGAACTTACTATAATATCAGAAGGGGTGCTCAGGAGGATAAACCCATGGTAGCAGCAGCAGATACAAATAGCTGCTCTGGCACTCCCAAAGTTTAAACAATAAATTTATTAGGTATCCATTAAAAGACAGGATTCAATAGTAACAGTTTAAAACAGCGGCATGCGCCCCCTGACACGTTTCGCGCGAGTTACTCATCTATTGGCTCCTGAGGAAGTGGTTTATAACCACGAAACGCGTAGAACAGAGCAGAGGTTTAAAAAGAGTAAGTCTGATCCTGATCTGATGGACTGTTGATCTTGAACGCTTACCCTGTACTTTATATGCGTGTACTGAAGCTCCATTTGCGAGTACCTCTCTATTTTATTATATCATTGGAATAAATTTTAGACAATATCACATGATGTGATTCTCGTCTTTCTTCACGTGAAAAATACGTTACTTGTGAGGAGTTGTCTGATGTCCCTTACTGGAATCTGAACTATGGCTAAGCGATATCCATGATACAAGTCTGCGATTTTTTTTTAATAAATGCGAATATATCTTGAACATCTGGTGAGCAGTTAGATTACACTATATCCCATCGTTCACTTAAATTGGGTGTTATAAGTTTTACCCTTTTCACACCAAACGCATGCATTGCCCCTGGTGGTGGCAATAATATTGTTTTTTCATCATTTATACCTTGGTAAAGCACTATGTTAGTGCATTTTTTTGCGCTCTCTCCATTTCCTAGAATTATTTATATCTACACTGACATAAAACCCAATGTATACAGAGTTTGTGAAGATAATTGAATACGTTAAAAATACAATCTTAGGGGTTATGGAGAATTAACACAGCAAATTGTACTATTTTTATTGATTAGTATTGTGTGTTTTGCTGGGTGCAGCCATCTTTTTCATACACTAGGGCAATTCATTAATATGCAGTTCTAAAGTTACATTAAAAAACAATGGGCATAGCTGAGGAAAGAGTGGGGGCTTGTTTTCTTGCAAATAGATATAGTACGGCTACAACCATGAGACAGTTAAAGCAAACACAGAGCAATACCAAATAGGAATTGCATGTCAATAGTAACAGTTTTACCAGATTTGTGTAATAATAACCGTGATTCCAAACCACATGCTTTTTTTTTATTACGTCGATTTCTATTTATTTCTCAAGCTCATCATTTCATCCATTTGGAAACTATTATTTTTACTAAGATAAGCAAGATTGGAAAGCACCTGCCTTCCTTAGGGGTAGAATTCTACTGCAGCTACTCAGCTGTTAATACAAAGGTATTGGCAAACTCCGTAGTTAAGCGGCTGCACGCATTTTATTTCCCTGCATGCCCTACATTTTCTAACTAAAATAAGCCGCACGCAGAGGCTTTTGTACACACACAGAATAGGAAATGTAAAGGGCTAACCATGTTTTATTCCAGCTTAGCGGATTGATGTTTGTAGCACCATAAAACGAGCATAAACACCTTACGGTGCACAGAAAACTGCCTCTATCCATCAGCGCAGAAACGTACGACAATAAATATCATTAGTTACCATTGTTTACATGCTCCACACAGTAAAACCTGGCGGTTCATTGTGTTATGCAGTTTTACTGATTTCTTTTTTTATTAGTAATTAACCTGCCACAAACAGCTCTTATTATGTATATATTAGGACAGGGGCCAGGGCCACAAGACTTATACAAGGGGAGAGTTAGCTGCCCAAATCCATGATCCTGAAAAGGAAACACTTCTTTAAGTTTAACCAATTATGATTTCTCTAGGAGGTGGAACAATTGCTATTTTTAACATTGTCCAATGCTGTTCACTTCTTCATGATGGCAATATATTGCTAAGTCAATGAGAGGCAAATTTGTATCTGTCCGAATGCAGCAACTTGAAGGGACAGGAATTCCACTCCGCCTGTTGAAATAGGACTTGTTTTCTGTGCCCAAGACACCAGAGGTGCGCTGAGCAAAAACTTGAGTTGTGGCAACTCCTAATTAAAAGAAAGTGAGGTACTCAGCAGTGCATATTGTGAGAACCATAAGTCTCAGTGGTGGTCCAGGCTAGGTTCACACTAGCATATTATGCACAGAGTATAATACGCTAGTGTGAAAAAAAAAAAAATACAGCTCCGCGTATCCCTATGATACTTACCTAGTTCCAGACACACTAGCGAATGACGCGCATACGATGGGTCTGGAATGCTGGGTGTCGCATTTTGGCTGGCGTATGATACGCCGCACACAAAATGTGACCACATAGGAAGAGTTGTGAATGCCGAGGGAGCGTTCACACTGTCATTGGTAACTACAACAGAAAAATACTCCAGAGCATTTTCTTCTTCACTCTAGCGTATTTTGCACTGCGTATAATACGCTAGTGTGAACCTAGCCTTAATGTCCCTAAAAAGGGTCAAACGTTTCCAGGAAAAGCTACCAGCAGGGCATTAACTGTTAAAAAAAAAAACACACACAATTCCAATAAACAGCTGTCAAACTAAATGGATTAGTGAAGTATTTTGAGAATTACTAGAAAAAGGCTTGTGCGTAAGTAAAAAGACAAAAATTTTAGCTACAAAGTACAATGTGCAAGAGAATCATTTCTAGATTTTGCTTTACAGTGGTTTCTATGATGAAGACCACAGACCAAGTATGTCCCCCTCCTAGATCCAATTTGTGTATGATGACATCATTTTAATAGGATATGTCCCTTTCATGTGAAGGATTAAAGGATTATTAGCACTACACATGGAATAAGATGGACATCACTGGTTTATGAAAAGATCTGCTAAGAAACAAAATAAGAGCACACCTAAACATAGATTAATCATGCTTTGCACAAACAGGCTTCCCTTGACAATGCAGTCAGCCATGTAATGAAAGATGTAATATCCCTGTGGTCGCATGTCACATTTGACACCACAAGGGTCATAACTTATTCAAAATAGTAGAGCCAAGGGAATGGACATTACTCCCCTGAGAGAGTGACAAATGACCCGCAGAAACAAATGCAAACTGTATTGTTATTGCTGTAGCCAAGGCAACATGCAGTCATTGTGCTGTTTAAAAGCGTAGATACAAATAGTCAAAGGAACAACTTTTAGAAAGGAAAAACTAATATGATGCTTTTGCTACTTACATTCTCCCATCTCTTGATTAATCTGTGCTTTAAATGTCCACTCATTTCAATCCTGAACTTGAGAAGTTCATTTACTGTACATCGTCTGGTTTACTTATTGGGGTCATTCTACAACTGCACAAGATGCAATGCAAAGAATAAATCTAACCATAACCCTGCTGCATAAATTAGACACGGCAAAATTTATTAAAGTCAGAAAGACCGCTCTGGGGGAAATTCACGATTGTGCGAAGTGAGCTCCGAAGCATTCGGCTCACTTTGCACAGACTGATATGCAATCGCTGATGTCCGCGTGCAGGACATCAGCAAGCGCATATCAGTCTGTGCGAAGTGAGCTGAAGGCTTCGGAGCTCACTTCGCACAATCATGAATTCCTCCCTGGGTCTTTTTGACTTTACAGAGCGAAATCTCGTTTTATTCTCGTGAGATTTCATTCGAGATAACGAGATCAAGTTTCGCGTTCCTGAATTTTCTATATTTTCCACGTAAAGGTAGCCATGCTGCTAATGTAAAGCATGGCTGCTAATGTAAAGCATGGCTACCTTTCCATGGAAAAAAACTAGAAAACTCGAGATTCAGAAACTCTATCTCGAATGAAATCTCGAGAGAACAAAATGAGATGTCTCTCGGTAAAGTCGGAAAGATTTTGATCGGAATTTTGCCCTTGGAGTTGACTATAAAAGGTAGCAAAATCTAATAGGACATTGAACATCTAGCCATAAAGATTTTTTTTTTTTTTTACTTTATTTAAATTTTTTTAAAAAAGAAGAGATTTTGAGGATTGAGATAAGTAAGATATAAATACATAAGACAGACTGATTGTTAAGCCATTTGCTGCTTCACAAATTGAATACAAGTTGGAATCTATATGTATATTTTTGTTTTAAAGTGCAACTAGGTTACACAGCACTGTACTTTACATAATACAATTGAAGTAAATTACATTAAACAAGAGGATAGAGGTCCCTTCCCCATAGAGATTACAATTCAAATAGGAGGGAGACTATCTCACATCGGAGGGTTAGATTCATGCATAGCTACTATGGATTACTGCATGACGCTAGTTGCAACACTAAGGATTCCACTACAGCCATGTTTAAACATGGTAAATGCCAAAATAAACAGAATATCAGATACACAGAACTGATTTTTTCTTTTATTATGGAACTTTGGAGAACTGAAACCATCTCCTATTAAACTGGGAATTTTATAAGATCTCTAAGTATTTCACTGCTAAATAGTACATTTTCCTATAGGAGCAGAAAAGTGGAATTTTTATTAATAGATTTATATTCTTTTCCACATTTACATACATTTTCATCATCTCCTTAAAATATTGTTTTTGATGTTTTATCATTAGAAATTCCAGCGTGGAATTCATGTAGCCAATAGAAACAAGACGCTATCAAGTAAACGATGATATTTTAGCCTCATATTACATTTTAAAATAGTTGTTGTAGAACATTTTCTAATAATTACAATAAAGTAACTGCCACTTCTGTGAGATTTAAATGTGAATGTCTGTCCTGGGAGATGTTTCATTTAAGCATTTAAGAGGGACATGAGCAAATGCAGTGTCAAGCCTCCCATAAGTGGTACTAGCCTTCTGTCCCAATGATTATACCTCTGTGAGGTCCTACCATGTAAAACGAGTACCTAGAAATAAATTTAATGTCTTTGAATTTTGCCTCTTGAGTTCCCTTGGATCATCTGCCCAAGCATGCTCAACAGAACTCCACATTTAGCACCTTAAAATAGGAAAAGAATGTACCATTATTTCAGGGGAAATAAAACAATATTCAAAAATGAGTGAAGGTTTCTCCAGGTACAGATCTTTGCGCATAACATCAATGCAAAATGCAATAGTAAGTAAAAGCCAAGCCACCTACTAAATTTCTGCCTCTTCTGCATGCATTATTTCACAAGAATATGACAGACTTTGTGGTATTGCAACTCCACCACCTGCTGAGAAACCTGTGTCTGAGACACTGGCTTCAAAAGAGTATGTGTGATCCCTCTTTGGTATTCACAGTTTAACAGACTATGTGACATTCCCCAGCCAATGAAACTCCATGTGGTAATCACATTAATGAGGATCCAGTACAGTAGGTGTGAGATACTAGCACTTACTGTACATGCGATAGCACTAAATCTCAAAGGTACTGATTTGATGCATTATAATATAGCACTTGAGACTGGCAGACAATATGTTTTCTTTCATATAAGTTATGTTTAAATTAGTTCTTCCTCTATCTCTACTACAGGCACATACAAAGAAAAAGTTATCCTGGTGTAAAATATAAGTTTAAACCAGTAAATTTCGATTGAGCAGCCAGTGTGAGACCCAATGTCTGATAGTTTGTTCAGTAAAACAGTTTCTAATAGTGGTATAATATTATACTGTGGGAATGGGCTCACATTTTATAATTAATGGCTAAACTCCCACCTGCTAATTTCCCTTCTTCATGAAGTTCGGAGACAGAATTACTGTCAGGCATCTGCAGGATTACTGAACTCTTTATAAAGTTTAGAAGCCGCAGTTTCTGCCTTTAGGCAGTAGAGGTTTGTAGCTCTGCGCAGGGCGAGGTATGTTTTAAAAAAAAACAACACCACACATCTACATGAGTGAATAGCATTAAAAAGGGTTGCTGGAAGAGATAATGGAGATAAACGGAAACCTTAATTTCAGTATTGCAGATAGTCTGAAGAGAAGATTTAGGCTGAGATTAATGGAAATGATCCTAAGTGATCATATTATCTTTCGAGACTACAGAATAAAACGTTTACATCTGCTCAGGAAAAGCTGATTTATAGAGACGAGGGTATGAGAAAATATAGTTTGAGTTTGTAATCCAGGATCTGACTATAATATGGTTATACAGTGATCTTTAATATACTGAAATTATGTGAAATGGGATATTCACTAAGGTGCAAATTCGACTGTAAAATTTTCAACCAGTGGTTTTCCATAGCAAATTCACGACAACTTCACCATTGTAAGGTTGTGACCATTTTTAAAGTTGCGACTGCGATAATTTTCCATAGTAAAGTCACAACTGCGACAATGTTCTCATTATAAAGACTCGACTGTGACAGTAGCAGTCTACTGCGATTGTCTTTAGCTGGCGAATTCACACCTGTACGCAACAATTCGGACTTTAGTGAATTAAATCTTTATTGTATGTATACACAACATTATGATACTATTATAAAGCAAGGTTGCACCAGAAAAGTGGTGGCAAATAATCATTAGAATGTAGCACTACAGTAGCCTACAACTGCCCCTGCTGGCATCGAGCTAAAGAACGCTAGACACCCATGTATAATTAGGCTAAACCTGTCTCACCAGCTCAGTAGGAGTCTCTGTTTAGAAAATGAAGTAGCCTGGAACTCAGGCACCCACAATAAAAGCTCTTAGATAAACATGGGTGGAAGAACGAAAAAATTCTCAACAAGCAAGACAACACAGAATATTAACAATAGAGAATGATACAGAACCCCAAAAGAGTTCTTTACTATTAGTGGGCTATTGTCCAGGCACGTGACTCTTGCAAATAGATCATACTTCAAGTGATTCCCTTTACTGTTCTTTTCTGTCCATGTTTAATGATGGTATTCATCATGCGAGGAACTGAGACAATCTAGACTCCTCATCTCCAAAGGTATCTTTCTGCCATATAAAAGGTAGGTCACCTGTTTGTTTCTAGTTCCAAGACTAGTATTCCTATGAACCCATCATTCCTATCTGTAGTTTTTCTGAAAATGTTGTAGTAGAGGAAATTAAGTTCCTTGCAGCAATGAGTAAATTAAAAAGTAGTAGTTATTTACTTTATATAAGTAGGTCTATGAAAGTAGAGCGGTTATTTCATCAACTTCTGCATATGTGTTCCAAGAGCTGATAAATTAGACATAAGCCTTATACCCTTTCAGGTTATTAACTGCAGAACAGTGTATCAGTAAAAACTAGTCTTTCATATGCCTTGAAATGTCAGTTTTTGTTTATATCCATCTACCTGTAGCCAACCATGGCCCAGTCTAGTTTCTTTTTTTACTTCAGCGTCCTAATTAAACGAAAAATTGTCTGTCACTGAACACATCATCCGCCAGCATAAATAAACAGAATGTACTGTCAGGGACTGGAATAGCAATCTCCATATATGCCCACAGACATGCTCTTTCCTTTTGGGTGTTCTACGAGTCCAGATCCCACATAAACAGAGAAATCAGTAATAAGCCAGACTAAAATAAATCTAAGACAACTTACAACAAGAGAGGCAGGAAGATTAATATAAAGCTTGCCAAAGAAAATAAACACATATGCATGAAAATAATTTATAATGTACAGTATAATGTATTGTACTGTGGGACTTGCTTTTTCATTTTAGGCTAGTCATTCTGTATGTTTGGAAAATGTACTCCCCTTCTCTATTCTCTGTAGAAGTGCCTACTTGCCAAATGTGAAGCCAGACAAGTCCTATTAAAGCTGCAACGAGTTATACATTTGCTGATCCAAGGCAAGGCAAACAACCCCTGCTTTATTCCCCAAGCAAGCCACCTGACCATATAAGTTTGTTGGCATTTGTATTGCTCTCTGGATTAAATGCCATAGGTTCAACATTCCAGGAATGGTCTACCATTATGGTCAATGGTTTGTTGGCATTTGTTCTATGGTCTATAAGTTTGTTGGCATTTGTATTACTCTCTGGAATAAATGCCATAGGTTCAACATTCCAGGAATGGTCTACCCAGGAATTATAAAATCGATAGAATTGTGTATGCCTTACTCGAGTCTAAAATCTTATTGCTTTTTAAAATGTTTTTTGCCCTTGTTAGGGCAGTATGGCACTGCTCCCATGCTTGTGTTTCACTGTTTTTCCAACATTCCCCAATTCCCCATCTCAAATCTTTGTATAAACAGTGACTTAATGCACCAATCTCATGCAAAGTATCACAGTATACAATCCACAGGGCAAAGTACATTAGTACAACAGAGCCCATTTTACTTGATGCTGGTGGCTATCCTCAGTGTGAGTACTGCAATGGTACAGCAGAGTTATGAATAAAATGTCCTTGCTGTCAGGTTCAGGTTACATTTTGCTAGACCCCGTGCCTGTCATTTGAAAGGACTTCACAATACTGACCGATGATCTTATGTTGACAGAATGGAGGAATTCCACATGTATACCTGTGTTATTGGCTATAGTGAACTAGATAGTAGAACATCCTGTGTTCATTTTTATATATAGAAATTAAGTTGTCTCATTTATTTTGACAGAAATAGGTCATATTTCATGAATAGAACTATAACTTGCCAGAGCCCAATTTAAACAATTATAATGCAGTATTCTCTGGTGTACAATTACATGGATTTCACTTCAATAGTTTGGAATTTTTGCATTTCTGAATTCATTATGAGAAAATATAGCTACAGGGCATTGTTTATATAAAAATCCTAAAATAAATGGACTTGCAAAATAGTGTACAAAATAACATAGCTGCCTCTAATTGCAAGTGGCAGGTAAACTGTACAAAAGTTCCATTTATAATCACACACTTTCACACAATAGTTAAACTGACTGGTTCTATACAGTGGACTGAGCAGGTACAACAGATTATGGAATAAGATTCAGAAACATTAAGGATTTATTTAGTTGCATTTAGAATAGTAAAAAGAAAAACAAAAAAAACAAAAACATTTAGCCGATGTTTAACTGCAGTATGTTTGGTTATAGACTCTAGCGCTGCAAACTGTTTATCCCATTACACACACAACTCCATGTCTATATCTCTTAAACTGTGCTATGTCTACTTTTATGACTTGACTCTGCGGAGTTTTTTTGATCAATTAAAAAAATAACTTATCCTTCCTTGTGAGATGTATGCCTGTTGGATTAAATTAATTGGATGTTGACGGCATCATTCAACCTGAAGCGCTTGCTCCCTCATCTGTTAAAACTAGTGAAATTTTCAGATGTTATCTGCTTTCATGCGCTTTATCCTATGCATCTATAAGGAATTCTCTCTGATTAATCTTGGGCCTGCCAGCTCATGATATGTACAGCAGATCAATTGTAACTCACAAAGGGATGGTTTTTCAGTCTTCATAACATGTGAAACAAACAAATTGATGATGTTGTCACTCCAAGAACACACACTGCAAAAAATATTCCTATCCCTGTAAATGTCTTAACTGCCTTAAATGTATATTGTGAAATAATCCATCCAAATGACATTTAGAACTCTATGCTGTTGAGCGGGTCACCCAGTTGCCCATCAGATATACTCCACATTGTTCAGGTGCTTATAACTTTTCCTGCATTTTTTTGGTAGGCCACCCAAACCCCCATCAGTTTTATTGCCCATTACTCAGCAGGACAACCAGTTGCCTATAAAATTCCCTGTACAATGATGGTAGCCAACCTGTTTACTAAACATTATTTGGAAGCCCACCCACCGAATGGGCCTAACCTTAACACAGTGATACTCCCATGCTGCTTATATATTAGGAGGCAATGTCCAAGTCTGGAAATGTACAGCAGGGATCGCAGTATTGCTATAGAAGCTACCAGGCTCATTAAAAACAGTGCAGGTGAAGACCTATGGTACACAGGGGGCTTATCACTGCCAAGGTCTACTGGCAAACATGCTAATCTTCTGGGTAGGTTATTCCAAGCCTTGAAATGGCAATAGATCAACAATTGGATTGTACATAGAACAAAATTATTTGTAATTCACAGAAGAAAGAGAGGATGGGGACGTTGTCTTGGATAGAACTGTGAGCTGAAAAATTAGACATCCTAGACAATCATAAATGCAGCTTTCCTTGTACTAATAAAGCTCTTAATTAAGATTATTATTAGATACTTGCATACATCACATTTGTGAATAAAATTCTATTTATTTTGATAATCTCTCATAGGCAAAATCACTCACCCATGTTTATCCGCACTATAACAAATGCAACTTTTTAAAGAGAACTGACATCTTTTGCTATTAAACTATAATCTCTCTCTTCAGGGCTGACTACTTAAACCCCAAATTACTGCGCTACGTGAATTAAGGGATGGTGGGGAAACCTCTACATTTTGCCAACTTTGAGCTTAAAATGGGGGTAATGTATGTTTGTTCGTAAAATTGTTTTGGTTCAGGATCCCTTTCAGGAAGATAATCTAATGCTATTAGAAGTGCATTGTATGTCCTGCTGCAGCCTTTTAAAATGTCTGAAATAAATTTCATACCTGTTCCATATCCAAAGTAGTTTCAATCATTTCTTGAAATTTACAGAAATCCGTTGAAAGATCAGTAAGAGGAGTCACAAACACTGCCAGCAGTAACATCTGATGTGCTCCTAGATTGAGGGAGGGGAGAAAAAAAGAAGGAACTTTTTCTTAGTTAATTTTAGAGAAATAAAGAGGTGCTGCTAAAATCTGCATACTCTTTTCTTGTACAACATCATTCTTCTTTCCTTTCAGCTTTTACTCTATATGTCCTAATTGGCCCCGCTATTTCACAATTGCATGTATGCAAATACCATGTAAAGAGGTTTGTAATCAAAGCTATTTTTTGGCAACATGTTCCTCCAAAGCTGAGTTCCTAGCAAGAATTCTTCAGCATCGTTGCCCAAAGCACACAGCTTACAGATTCTGTTTAATAGATCTATAAACAAGGGGCAAGTTTGTATTAATTATTAATATCCCTCCATCTGAATTGCAAGAAAAATGACAGTTATAGAACTTATTCGACTACAAGGTTTTCTTGCATTTGTATACACAATATAGGTTCTTCTATACCTGTGGTTGGCTTTTATTCTCCCCTCCTGATGAGCATCTTGCTTTAAATCACAAACAATCTACTCTGGAGTTTTTTTTGTTTTTGCAATACTACTTCTCCAAGTACAATACAACTAATTACAGTCAATACTGGTTCAAAAAATTATGTGTAAACTGATTTTAACTTACTCCAGTTTGAGCTTTGTGAAAGTGTACAGGTTCCTCCCAGCCGTTCACATTATACAGCAGAGCAGATTTCTTTCCACCCAGCTGCTCACATTATACAGCAGAGCAGATTTCTTTCCGCCCAGCTGCTCACATTATACAGCAGAGCAGGTTTCTTTCCGCCCAGCCGTTCACATTATACAGCAGAGCAGATTTCTTTCCACCCAACCGTTCACATTATACAGCAGAGCAGATTTCTTTCCGCCCAGCCGTTCACATTATA
>WMED01023014.1:187-11541 GCA_019650415.1 Pipa parva
AAAATAATTTAAAAAATGTTGATGCGGGGCTTCACTAGAAGCATGGCTGGAGAGGACTGTGCTTCTTAGAGGGATCAGGTGATTCAGGATGCCATAAAGTGTGTTATTTTAAATTTTTTGGCCATACTGTTCCTTTAAATGCCAGGTTGTGAATGACACAAGAGGATGGAGGTCCCTCCCCCGTAGAGCCTACAATTTTAACTGAAATGATTATTCCTACTGAGATCCTGCAGGTTATAAAAGAACATTCCATCTTCATTCAATTTACTTGTCTCTCCCAGTTAGTTTAGTTCTATAAATGCCCAGCTATTGATCGTGTACTCAATAACTTGTCTATAATGTGTGTGTGTTTTTTTAGTATAGAAAAGGCATGGAGTGTTCTCTTTGAAAAAAAAAAAAAAATAGTTATCTACTATATGTAAACAAAAATAAAATTACTGTAATTTAAAACTACATCAATGTTATTTTAACAATAGTGTTTTACGCAAGGTATTTGGACACATGTAAAAAATAATTTGGATTAGTCCTTTTGTACCGAATGTTTTTTTTTTCCCTTTTGCATCATATCAGAAATAAAGGAGTTCTCTGTGCTAATGTTTCTGTTATTATGTGGAAATTGATTTTTTTTTCCTCCTCAATATAAACTGTCTGTCAGGTACAATGCATTTATGTAGCTGTTTCCATTATTTACAATGAATATATTCCAGTGGAACTTTTTCTATGATTTACCTTAATGCGAAACAATTCAGTCATCTACATAGGGGACGAAAGTGAAAAGTGAAAACGCGTTTCGCTAAACATTTATTATATGATTTGTCGGACTTTAGGTTGATGCTTCATTAGGTTGGTATGGGAACTCTCTATGGACATTGTTTACCACGGGGGTATCGCCCGAAATGGTAAAAAATTTCAGTAAAAACAAGTCAACAAAAAATTCAATTAGTGAAATTAATTAGTTAAAAAAAAAATTAAACAGCGGAAAAAATCCCCCAAGGTCAAATAGGAAAAATAAGATATGTTTAATTTGTATGTCAGTATGTATATTTCTATCTCACCATTATACTAATAAATCTGCAGTACAAAACACACTGTGTTTAGACTTTTTCATTTTAGTTTGCTTGTCTACTTTAGGGAAATAACAAAACTGAAATGTTAAAAAAAAAAAAATTGAAAAAATTGAAAAAAAAAATGCAAAGAGCCCATTTTGTTCGTTTTATTTTGTGAGACGTTTTGAATTATTTTGACAATATATTCAGACTATGGGCCTAATTATTGACTACATTTTTAATCCACCTGTCAAATTCAATTTTCTACAATTAGAATCACATCGCCAAACTATTCGCAAATTCACTTCTTCTTAAGGAAGCGGATAGATTTGTCGAATAGTGGGACTGCGACGGACACAGTCACATGCGTAGTGTGGCAAAGTCAGTTGAATAGAAGTAGAATGTGACGTCACTGCAATCTGCATAACCCTACCAATTTTCATGACATGATTTACGTCATTAAGCCCCACCCCCAATCTCCCAAACTACTACAAACCTGTTCTGCATGGTCTGGTATGCATGTGATTTAAGGATATGCCAGACAATATCATAAAACAGAGTCCATCGCTTACAACATGTTACTGGACCACTATACATCACGTTAAATGACTGGTAGTTGGAACTGCCTACGAGCCCCTACATCTTCCATTAAGCTATTCTTTATTTCACACGGTATGTAAATACTAAATAAATGTAAAAAAAAACATTACTCTAGTACTGACATTTAAATCTAAGACTTTTAAAATGCTTTGAAGATATATATATATATATTTTTTTTTAGCAAATATAATTATAAAACCAACCCAACAGTTGTCTTAAAGAATGCTTTCTGTAAAATGATGTGGAACCAAAAAACATATTAAAATAATTTGTGAAGGTAATCTTATTGGTTTGGAATCGGAGAGGAACACCTTATCTTCTAGTAAGAAGCACAGACTGTGCCTCTGCATTCTGTTACAGTGGATTTCTTTGTGATAAAGATTAAATTCTTTTTTTTTTGTGCATTAAAAAGAATGTCTGGATTATAATAACGCTGCTTAGCAACCAATGTGTGAAAAACACAGTGAACAATTACAGACATAACAATTAGCAGATGTAGGAAATGTGTTTAAAATGCATATTAGAAGTTTTTATACAACATAACAGTAATTAAATTTCTTCCAGTGTATAAACCATGTTAAAAAGTGGAAATGTGCAATTAGAAATTGTTGCCATAGTTAAGCTGGATGCCAAATTTTTTTCCCATAATTCGAAAATGTAACAAGTCAATAAAAGGAGTATTTTTAAATAAATATAGGGCAGGCATCTATTCGTGGTTACATGCAGCCAGAAATGTATCATTTTGGTTTTTAATCTGGTTTGTTGTTTTTGACAATTTCATCTGCTGTTAACAGTGACGATGAGCAACAGTAGTTCTGCTGTCAGTAATTAACAACAGAAGTCTTCTTTAGGGTGAAATTTACAAAACTCAAAAAAAGGTTGTTTTTTACCTTTTTTGAGTTTTTTTCGATGTTAAAAACCTGTCCTTTCATCGAAAAATTTTGAACGATCCGATTGAGAGTCAGAATTGTTGCGTAGTGGTGTAAATTCACCAGCTAAAGATGGTCGCAATAGACTGCCACTACTGTCGTACTCGCGACTTCATTATGGGAATATTGTCGCCGTCGCGATTTTACTATGATAATACTTTCGCAGTTGCAACTTTAAAATTGTTGCCGTCGCGACTTTACAATGGGAAAATTTTCACTGTCGTGGATTTTCTACAGGAATCCGTTGTTTGAGACTTTGACAGTCAAATTCTCTCTTTAGTCAATAACCCCATATAAGGGTGGCAGTTACCCCAGAGATGTGTGAGCATGTTCTGCAATAAAATGGGGATTTCCTCTTGAAATATTATGATGAGCAGCCTGGTCTTAGTTATACTATGTTAGTAGTAGTGAATCCATGACCATCGGAGCACAGTGACCCAAAATGAGGCAAATTTACTTTAAAATGGAACTATAGTCATATTACATCTTTATGTATGCAGTACTATACCTTAGTGAGAAGCATTTCTCTCCAGTAGATGTGTAATAAATCATCCTGCTTCAGATGAAATAGCACTAGAAAACTCCCTCACCAGGAAATGTGTGTGTGACATGTACCTGCCAGTTTTACATGAAAAGCTTCCCTCCCTCGTAAATTTTTGCCTAATGTGTAATGTAACGACTGCACACAAGTTAATCTCCTACATTCCAAGAATGCAAACAAAGCATGGCTAATGAGGCCAAAAGGTCAGCACACTGCTTAACCAATAGCAGTCAGGCAGCTTTTGCTTCTCATGTTTAGCAGTTTTATCACACACATTTCCTGGTGCAGGAGTTTTCCAGTGCTCTGTTATAAATGAACCAGCTGCAGATGAAGCATCTACTGGGGAGAAACGCTTCTCACTAAGGTATAGTACTGCATATGTAAAGATGTAATCTGTCTATAGTTCTCGTTTAACAGTTGAATTTGCACTTTAATAAATAAACCCCTTATAATCTGTACATTTTTGTCACTCCTTGTGAAACACCTTTAAGAAACTCTCTCGTCTCTATTGAAAACCAGCCTGTCTTGTAAAATGACAGCATTATATTGGATTTCAGCTGCAGTGGATGTACTGTAACAACTTGTGTGGGGAAGGGTAGAATTGCTCTTTCTGAATTGTGCTTTCATTATTTGCACAGAGTTTGACTTCAATCCATATGGTGGCTGAAAATATGAAAATACAGAAAGTGTTTGTTTTTGTTTTTATTGAGTGAGGTTAATGCAGTCTGCTTGAACTTTAAATCAATTTTTTTAAAATAAATATTTAAATATGTAAATAATAAAGCACCGCGTGAAGGATCTGAAGAAGCATAAAGAGACCGAGAATCAGAAAAATATGTAATATTTATCAGAGAGACCTAACAATAAAAGCTTGCGGATATAAAAGGAATATAGATGTCATACTGCTGTTAGCTAGTTGATACTATGCAGCTTTAATTGATTCGATGAATGGTAGTAATGTTGACCAATTTTAGGTCAACAAATTCATGGTGTGATGCTCTATGACATTTATGAAGTGCTTAATTTATAAAAAGGACTTGAGTCACTTGAAGGAATATGGTTGGAGGAGGGATAAAATGAGGGATATTCTTAAAGAAATGCCATAGAAATTAGTCAGGCTGCTGCTATTTAATGAAAAAAGAATTAGAAGCAGTTGGATATACTTAAAATATTTCATGCTGTGTCACGGAGGACGTTGATATGGGGATTATATTTGTTCAGGCTGATAAAGAAGGGGTGAAGTGATTATGTTTGATGGAAGGGCAAGATCTGTGGGATATTATTTACAGAGAAACAGGACCATAAACAATTCATTAACTAAACTTCTAGATATGCAAATGAAATCAGAGGTTAGTAAAGACTCTCAATGGGTAACAGCAAAAAAAAAAAAAGATATCCCAGTAGACGTTTAGATGGATGGGAGCATGTCTGGACTCTTCTAGAGGTAGTCTGGAGGATGCATGCAGTGGTTAGCATGGAGACAAGAGGTAACCACTCCCTCCCATTAGCAGGCAACACAATATTTGCTGCAAACCCTAGTTGGCAGCATTGGGAACCTTATCCAGGAACTTCACCAGGAAGCAAACAATCACAAGGTTCCTAGCTCCAAAACTAGCTTTGAGGGACAAAATTTCTACCACATGGTCTAAAAAATTGCCCGCCTGAGGTACCCCATACCTTTTATCATGGTATTCAGGTAAACCGAAGGATGTCCATCACAAACACATCTTATTAAATGTGAATGAAGACTATAACATTTAGAATTTTCGTTAAACTTGTTTGGTGTGTTTAGGGTGGCTAATTGAGCAAGAGAAGGTTGGAGTCATAACTACACATGTGGAAATATAAAATGTTTTTGCCAGTGGCAAGAGTTTTATTTTAGGAGCAGTACCAGGGTCTGTTGGTTGCCCAGTAATTATTTTTATGTGGTTCTGTGACATTAAGCCTTGGAAACATAAGCAAAGACATTTCTGTCTGTTTCTGCCCGCTGTTAATGCATGTAGACATGAAAGTCTAAGGCTTATAAGGATAGGTAGATGGTATTGAGATTGTTACAAGAACATTATATAAGTTGTATTTCCTTTGTTAGGGTCAGTACTAGTGAAGATGAACCTTAGTCTGGTAGAGCGCTAGATCTATCTCAGGATGACATGTTGGTCCATTGCCTGAGATTCCAGGTCCTTGTGTGGAGTTGAGACCTTTTGATTTTATCTAAGTCACTGTGAGATGTTTATTTAAGAGGTTGTTTCTCAGATATCCTGGTAGCATGGTCCAATATTGTAGATAGACCTTGGTGAAGAGGAGCACTACCATGGAGTACATGTAACTGCTACGGTTTATGTGTATTGTATACTTAGTTATTATGTTGGAGCCGCTATAATAACTGGAGAGTGGGTGGTGCTGTGCGTAATACTAATGTAAAGTAACACTGATCTGTCTGTATGTGTTTTCTGCTGTTCTCTGTTGTTACTCCCCCATGTGGTTGTGATAGGAACTACTCTCTGCATGTTCCAGGAAACTAATTCATTACCCCCATAATGTCTATGTGCAGGTGACTCTACCTTATGCTATTGAAACTCTGCAACACAAGGGATGCAGCCACAGATAATAGGAAATTTGCCAGGTTTGCATTTTTTACATGAGGACGTGGATTTTATGCATGATGAATATGTATGAGGATGCATTGTTTTGCCAGGCAGTGTCCATCTTCATGACATTGACCTGGACATCTTTAATTTGTCACTGCAAGATTGGATGAAATAAGCATTAGGAGTATGGACCACAAGGAAACTACTGTATTTGGTCTTGCAATGGCAGTGGTTTTGTGAAATTAAAAATAAAGAAGGTAATCTGTGGAAGGGTAACTCTGAACATGGCCACAGGGCCATCTTGGGGATGTGATCCTGTAATGACATTTTGGAATCCCACTGAGTCAGTTAAAAGTAGCTGATGGGCATTTTGGGTAATAAACAATGATAGCATGGGTAATTGAGATGGATTTTCTTTGAGAGCCATTTTCACAAGAGGAGTGGAGAGGGATAGTTATGTTGAGAGAAGAATACTGTTTTTCCTTGTATTCTGTGACCTTTAAATACAATTCTCAAATTATAAAAACAAAAATACTTAGTGGACTCATCTAATGTATCATAAGCAGATACATTTTAATTGAAGCGTAACCTTAATGTGATTCTGCCTTACACTCTTAGGCCACAGAGCTTACAATCCTCCATGTACCAGAATATATACATAGAGCAGCTTCCTTATCATGAATGCTCAGATCATTAGTCAAAAAAGAGGTTGATGTCCTCCATAGCTTTATTGGAAGGCAACATTTCTGCTATAAAATTATGGGATGTTCTTGTGTGATCCTACTACTTGCCCTTGGTATTCAGCTTAGTAGCATGTAGTCGTTCGGTCCTCAGCCCAAAAGTAAGAGCTAGCTTTAACTGTGAGATGTAAAAGGATTGTCCCAGCTCATGAGATAAATAAAAAAAATCTCAAACACTTCTGGTTTTGAATGAACAACTGTCCTTAAACAAGCAAACAATGCACACACTGCAACTCTGGTTTACAAAACAGTGGGCAAATTATATTATCAAAGAGTTGGGCCCAAGCCTTATGTTAAATGCAATAACTGTTCAGGAACTAGGTTATTGAATTGACACTTACTGATTTATTTGCACTGTGTTCCACAATCTACAAGCAATATTGTCTCTCAGTCTTTAAATAGAATGTTTGCACACAGTGTCTGTTTGAACAACATTATGGTTAGTTTTGCTATGATGTTATAGAGACAAAGATTAATTCTCTATGTCCCGTATTGTTTAATTATTTAGCTTCAATATGCTTACATCACTAACCAAAATGCAGTAATTTAGCTAATTTGCAGTTATTACTGCTGAATAAAGTAAACATCAAGGCTTAATAATAAAAAAAAGTCAATAATAATAAAACCTTGCAAATATATTACAGGAGAGAAATGAAGTCAGATTTGACTAAAACCACTAAAGGGTTTTATATTGCTCACGGCATCAATAACCAGGGCAAATAATTATTAACTTCTGAGATGTGCTTCTATATGCACAAATTTGTTTAGATAGATATCATTTATATTACTGAATTCTCATACATCATTTTCGATTGAATGAAGTATAAAATTAGGAGCAGCGATGCTTATTAGAAGAAATTAGTCTTGGTAAAACAAAGATCCTTCACATGCCTGTTGTATAGTACCCCTGTGGATCTTTTATCAAAAATATGATAAATTGTACTTACTTGGGATTCCAGCTAACTGCACCTTTAGATATGATGACATGGATTTTCAGAGGGGGTACAAGTGACACCCTTGGAAGGCTACCAGTTAATGGACTTTCCACCCCATCTGTCCTGCCCTGGATGATGTGCACACTCTCCCATGTGACTTCTAGAAGGTGCCGATGCGAGGGCTTCTCTAGGTGTGTGGCTAGAGAGGAATGCGTTTTTGATTCGGATGCCGTAGATTTGCTGGCAGAGTGTGAAGACGAAGTTTGCAACACGGAAGTGCTATTTAGCACTTCTTTTCAGTTAAGAATTTTAACTTTTAAAAAAAAAATTGATAATAAATTGTATTTAATAACGTGGTAATTAGCATAAATAAATAAAAGTGTTGGCATTCTGGTAACTCACCTCAGCATAGCTACAGTACATAATTAGGTTGAGACTAACATTAATCAAGTTCAGCCTAAAACTGCCTCCTTAACTTTAGTTAGTCCCATAACAAATTAGTCTACCCGTTATTGCAGTTGGGACCTGACTCTTTGATAATATGATATAAAGAAAATAGCAGTTTGACCAATTCCAGTAGTGTGACTACGTGTGTTTAATGTAAACCAGTAATAAACCTTTGATAATATGATTAGCCCACTGTTTTGTAAATAGTCTTTTTAGAAATAATGCACCTCCACATCATCTGCTCAAGGAACCCCTATGGGGACTCAGGAAGGGGCTTATTCATCAAAGGGAGAATTCAACTGTCAAAGTGAATTCTCATCACTGTGAGTCGCTGCACTCCAATAGTATCGAATTCTCTACTCATTATTCACTAAGCAATGAATTCTCATAGTGATTAAATGCATGGCATTCGATGAGGTTTCTTGCTTGGTGCAGCATTGTCAGACAGTAGCAGACTTGCTCTAATTTGACACTTTGATCTGGCAAAGTAAAAATGGCAAATGTGACACAGTACGCTTTTACATATTGGCTACTGCGACAGACTCCCCATGCTTGATGGGACTAGGCGGATTATCCATGCACGTGAACGCAAAGTGATGCGAAGAGCTCCGTAAATCCGTGAGTTTTATAAGCATCTGAATTGGTCTCAAATTCACCATGTTGCAGAGTTTGATGAATACTCAAAGACCAGGAAGTGTTGAATAAGCCCTTTAATTTTGTCCTGGGGGAGGATAAGTAAATGTTATGCTACTAAAGCTGTACATTATACAGTTTTGCGCTTTACAGTCTATAGAAATAGTTAACAAGAGACAAAATCATTTTACATTCCTGAGTCATGTTTCTGGCATTTAACTGCAAGTAGGTTACCCGGCTTCTGCGTACTAAAAATATTTCCATGATAAGTATGCGTGAGATCTCCGAGAGATATTTCCATCTCTGTCTTCAACAACAGCAGCTCAAGAGGATGTCATCACAGCGTGAGCTCACAACATTGTGATGTGTTGAACAACAAACAATGACAGGTGTTCACTGAATGCTAAAAAAAAATACTTGCAGAAAGTATATTTCCTTTTCTTGTTTAGAAAATTATTCATTTATCTCATCTTCTGTACCTTTAAATTCATATATTCCCCCGCTATTTAGAATAATTAAATATTTTATTGACTTCAGAAATTTGATTAAATAATATGTGTATCTGCATTTAGAGAAGAACTGAACTACGCTTGTTTACCAGGGGGGAGGGTTACTCGGGGGGGGGGGGGGGGGGAATTCAATATTTCTTGTATTCTTTCTTCACTGCAGATAAACATGTAGGGAATTACAGGTTTTATATTGGATTATGTCTGCAGTTGTGTCTTACAATCTGTTATATTAGCAATTCTTGCCAATGTCACTAGTAATCTAGTGTTTCAATTGTATGTATAGAATTCTAAGGAAAAGAGATTGCTCCCAGAGGGCAATGCAGGATTAAGTGAGTCCCTCTTCTAGAGAGGAAAGAGGTAAGACAAGACACATCTGTTATAGTTCACTCAGACGAAATCTAATAAAATCGAAAATATCGATATTGTGATATTGAACTGTTTTTACCGATATCGTGATATCGGTATGCCGGTATCACAATATCAACCATTTTTGCTGATACCACGTTATTGATACCACCAGATTATCAATATTGCGATACTGGTAATATCGATATTGTGATATTGGAATTTTTAATATGCTTATTTTTATGGAAGATCCATAATATCGCTGTCGCGATATTAATATTAGGAGAATTACAATATCACAATATCGACATCGCAATATCGGTAAAAAAAATTAGTTTGATATCATGATATCAGCAATATCGATATCGACAATATCAATATTTTCGATTTTATTAAATTTCATCCTAGGAGTGATAGCAGATACCTAGGCTAACTAGAAGAGCAGTGAGGGAAGAGGTGAGACCATTTAAGTCTAGATACAGTAGCTGTTATAGTTCAATCTAGAAGGGAGAAAACAGCTAGGCTAATTAGCAGGGAAGTATTGAGCTCCATCCAGGAGAGAGTGGGTTTAGTACTCCCAGGAGTATTTTTTCTTAGGCATCTCAATCGGGGTATAGGGTATATAGGGTATATAGAGATAGTCTTAGGGCTAGACCTCTTCGGAGATTGCTATGCAAGTGAGAAATTCCCTTCCAAAGAATACCTGACAGGTGACTGCAATAATCATTGCTCTGATATGAAAGTTTCACTGCCTGTAACTGTGTGTAATGTGTAAATACCTGTATAAAGGTATTCTAGTTCTCCTGCTAATATATGAGTGTGGACCTGTTATAAATAAACTGCTTTATTTCATGTTCACAAGAATTCCTGGTGCCCAAAATTGATTTTTTTATAATTGCTGTCCCCATATGTATTATTGGGAGCTCACGCCTGAGAGATAATTCTATTAATAGTCAAAATAACACTATACTCACATGCACAGAAGCGGTACTGGAACCCTCATACAGCTTCTATGCCTGCTACTTTGCTACTTTCACCTATTTAACAAGTGTCAGAGTGCAGCGAAGTGACAAATTCAGAAAGGCATACCTTTTTCAATTCACCTGTATGACTTTGTCACATAAAAGTGTGATGGGAAGGCTCTGATGTGGTGTAATGCAACTGTTCATTCGAGTGACAACATGAACTAAGGACAGGGTAACATGGGAGAGGTTACGTGCAGCCGCGGTTCAACTTTAAATCTCTCAATTTGCAGCCGCGGCAGCTTTTCAGGAGATGTGCAGTACAGCCGTGACTGCCAATTGGGAGATCTAGGGGGAATTCCCCAAGCTCCGAAGTGAGGTGCGTTGTGTTTGCCTCACTTCGAAAAAACTTCGGAAAGATTAATTACGGGGCTTGAAATGACTCTTGTATTATAGTGTTCGCTTTTAGAAAATCTGATGACTTTCTCCATCTTGGATTTCTTATTAAATTCCACCCAATTATTGTAAATGAAAAGCATAATTATAGTAAACTACAGGGTTGGAGGTGCATTTACTTATTAATGGAGACATTGTTCGGTAAATATTGTCGGGTGCTTATTTAGGAATATGACCACAAGTTGCCATTTTTCAGGTATTAGGTTTTTGAATATTGCTTCTAATGAATCTTTTCTTTATTTCAATTTCTCACTGATGCACTTCGGAGCGCTCTCGCCGGGAGAGGAATCCCTTTAATGCGCATGCTGATATCTGCGTGCAGGACATCAGCATACACATTTCATTTTTTCTGAAGTGAGGCGAAAACTACACACCTCACTTCGGAGCTTGGTGAATTCCCCCCCAAAAGTTGAGCCGCGGCTGGACGGCGGTGTTGGAGAAGAGTGGGGGCTGCGGGACAAAGGTGGGCGGCACAGGTCAGGGGGGTGTCATGGGGCAAGGGGGCCGGGGAGGGCGCCGGGTGGGGGGTTGCCTAGGGCGCCAATAGGGCCAGAGCCGCAACTGATTGTGAGGATGAACTAGGGACAGAGAGACATAGAAAGGGATGTAATATTCACTTATAT
>WMED01023015.1:0-11541 GCA_019650415.1 Pipa parva
TAACTGTATATAAGTGAATATTATATCCCTTTCTATGTCTCCCTGTCCCTAGTTCATGTTGTCACTTTGTCCCAGTCTTTATTATCACTTTTAAAGGAGACCAAAAGGAAAAAAATAAAAAACAACTGTTAAAATACTTACCTTATACAGAGCCGATTGATTACAATAACAGCATGAGCTGAAGCTTCCCCCGACGCCTCTTTCACAGCGCTGGGTGACTGAGAAGCCAGCGTGCAGCTTTTTCTTCCTGCTTCACCTGCTTCTACATCATCATACTCATTGCAGGGAGCGTTCTCATTGGCCCCCACAGTGAATGTGATGATGTTTAAGCCCTGAAACACCCGAGGTGTAACAGGGTGGGAGGAGCTGTGGGGCTGGCTGCCAGTCAGCCAGCGCTGTGAAAAAGCATCAAGAGCCAGCTAATTACAGCACAGCTCATGCTGTGACTGTAATCAATAGGCTCTGTATAAGGTAAGTTTTTAAACTGTCCTTTTTTGTTTTTTACTTTAGTTCTTTAAATGAACAGTCACGATATGCTATATCGGACTGTCATCAACCCCCTACTTTTTCACCTTGATCTACAGAAGTAAAACTGGAGAATTTGGCACAGTATGCCTTGCTGAATTTGCCATTTTGACACGGTATGACAGTAATGCAAAGAGTTCCGTAAGTCTGCAGCTTTTTTAAGCATCCAAATTGGCTGCGAATCTACCACAGAATTTTTGAAAAAGCAGAGTTGGAGAAGAGGCAAATGGATAGGAATTCAGACCCGTACATTACCATTTCATGAATTGGCCCCTTAGAGCAGATGACGCAGTGGATTACACTGTCTTTTTAAATGCCCACGGCAGAGCATCAGGTAACTAGAGTAGTCTTAGGGGGGAATTCACCAAAGTGCGAAGTGAGCTCCGGATCTTTCGCCTCACTTCGCACTGACTGTTATGCACTCGCTGGTGACGCGAACATCAGCAAACACTTTAAAGGGATTCCAGTCCCTGCGAAGCGACTCGAGTGCTCTCGCTGAGACTGAAATCCCTTTAAAGCGTTCGCTGATGTCTGCGTGCAGGACATCAGCGAGCGCATAACAGTCAGTGCGAAGTGAGGTGAAGGATCCACACTTCACTTCGCACTTTGGTGAATTCCCCCCTTACTCCCCACAAGGGAAATGTCTAGCCTTCCATATAACCCATGCAGTGTTAAACTCCCTGCCAGACCTGCAGAGACATCTGCAGTCATCCACTCTGATTAGTATTGGTGCAGCAAAACCTAACCTCTGCCAAGTAACAAGGTAAACCCTGCTGTGCACATCTCAGCTTGTTTTACCACTTATCAGAATACTGTAGAATCTGATTCCTTCGTACTTATCCACAGGTAACATAAAGCAGTATATTATAATCTGTAAACTTTCAAGGATGTAGGAGCTTATTTATAGGATGGAAAAGAACTGTATCTATTCACTAAGCTCTGTTGTCACAAAGTGACTAAAGTTGATGACATTTCCATGAATGAAATGTACAACGTTCAATGGAATAAACCATTCATGTGTCACTTGTCTTCTCTGGAGATTCACTATGGACTCTAAGTCCATATGAGTTCTTTCCAGTTGAATTCTGGCTGGGTGGAGCTTATAAAGCCTGAGTGGATGGGACATAATGACATCACATAGTGTGTTTAAATAGGGAGCTGTCTGATTAGGACAAGGTAGATCAGGGGTCTCAAACTCAATTTACCCGGGGGCCACTGGAGGTAGAGTCTGGGTGAGGCTGGACTGCATCAGGTTTTCCACAAGAAAACAACAGATTAAAAACAATACATAGCCCTGCGGGGCAATCAGCGGCTTTGTGGGGGTAATAAGCAGCTCTGCTGGGTGATTTGCATCTGCTGGGGAAATTAGCACCTATGTGGGGCAATGTGCGGCTCTGCGGGGGCAATGTGCAGCTTTATGCGCTACTGGCACATCTGCAATTTTTTTTTATTATTATAATTGGGGGTAAATTTTATGGCTGGGAGGCACTGAGGGGTTCACTGGGGTGTGTGGGAGTATTGTGGGAGTGTCTGTGGCCATTTGGGTTTATTTTAATCTTTAGCATTGGTGGCCGTGGGGGGGGACACACTCTTACTTACCCCTGGCAGAGTTCAGCAGCGCGTGCTGTTGCTGCCACTGCAGGCAGCACATTAGAGGAGAAGGAACCCAGAAGCGCTGTTCACATGCACTTCCGGGTTTCTATTGGCTCCTGTGACCGATCGGGTCACAGGAGCCCTCCTCTTTGCACGGAGGGAGTCAGCCAGGACTCCAGGATCCAGTGCTCCACCGGCGAAAAAAACGCCTGGTAGAGCGCAGGACCGTTTGCCGCAAACTAGCTTCCCGAGGGCCGCAGTTGTCCCACGGGCCGCGAGTTTGAGACCCCTGAGGTAGATGCAGGAATTCCCAGGCATTACTAGCAGGTACCAGGCACAATGATCAGACAGCATCCGTGACCTGCAGATAGCAGCAATTTTAAAGGGATAAATGGCAAAAATGTAGTTTGGC
The DNA here is from genome assembly GCA_019650415.1 of Pipa parva. Taxonomy (NCBI): domain Eukaryota; kingdom Metazoa; phylum Chordata; class Amphibia; order Anura; family Pipidae; genus Pipa; species Pipa parva. The sequence goes on from WMED01023015.1 coordinate 2,531, forward strand.
CCTTGCATCCTAGGGCAAAACAAATTATATTTCAGCTCTTAATAGAATGACAGAGCACCCCATACAGCATGGTTATAAATTAAAGTGTCATTCAAGAAGCAGAGAGTCAATATTTCAGGCTTATTAATAAAAGGACAAAAAAAGTAACTGTGAGCGAAACTGATAGTGGGTGTAAGAGAAAGGATAAAGGGTAATAAGTGGGATTAGATGTTAACCTGTTACAGCCACGTTTTACATGTTAAGCAAACAAGCCGCTACCTAGTTCTGTTGGTAGGGCATTAGATCATATATATTCATAAAGTGCCCCAGAAAGCCCAATGAGGCTGCAATAAGCAGAGAAAGAGAAAGCACTAACAGGGTCACACTGAGGATCCTCTGGTGGGCACTGGTCAGTGAGAGCACCAAGTGGTCCAGTACAGCACCCCCCTGAGGCCTGAGCGGACACAACAAGAATGTAGAAGTTGTGCTATACTGATTTATTGAAGGTAGAATAATGAATGCAAACAATGGATTAGCTGGTTGGATTATCTGATAGGGGTCACTATCCTGCCTGCACACAATGCTTCATAATCAATACAGAGAGAGAGGGGGGGGGAAAGAAGAGATGCGACCAGCTATTAACGGAAAATAAGGTTAAATATAACCAAAAAGGAGGGTATGAAAAGCAGTCTGTCTGGAGACATGTGGAGCTGAACACTGGAATATTCATGCACTTAGTGGTGTTATTGCAGAGAGTTGGAGAGTGGATTAATTAAAGGGAAAGTAAACAGGTAAACACCTATAGCATGGGGTACATTCAATGACTCCTTCTTCTAGAGAAAAACAAAAACTATATCACATTATGCTTAAAATGATTAGAAAAAGTGAGACTAATAATACTAATAGCAGTAAATGATTTATAGATTCACACTTCTTGCTTTTCTGCAATCGCACAGTTCTTCCAGTGAGCCAAATGATGTCTTAAAATAATCTATGACGCTAAAGCATAATCTATACACTTATTGGAATAGTACTAAATCCCTTGAGGGAAAAGGGACCTAGTTGCTTATCCTGTGATGAGGATTTATTCTCCCTCAGTGTTCACTGTACACTTTGGGAACAAAGACCAAATTGAAATTCAAATGCAATTGAGCAAGGTGATCCAATGTGACTGTGCTGGTGATATTAGGATTACAAAATAAGCAGGGCACAATCCTACCAGCAGAAACCACAAACTGAATGGTCTTTTTAAATGGAGCAGCACCTAGAACTAGCAGTCAATGCCAGGAAAAGCACATTCCTTCTTCTTTGGGGGTGGGAAGGGATGTTAGCCAATTTCCATCCTTGTATAGTGCGCACCATTTGACCCAAGCCCTGTCAGGTGCTTCATACACTATAATACAAGCAATCACACTTCAGTACCAAACAAAGAAACCAGTCCTGTCTTCTACACCGGCACATAAGGAGTTAAATTCCCTCTCAGACCCTCAGCTGTGTCTGGAGACAGGTTATCCATTCTGATTAGTATTAGTGTAGCAGAGTCTAACCTCTGCTGGTTAACACCATATGCCCCGCTGCACACATCTCAGCCTGTTTACTATTTATCACGGATAAAATACAGCGGAATCTGATTGCTATTAGAGTATCAACAGATTAAAATTAGCCAAGGCATTCTACTGTAGGCGCTTCCACAGCCGCAAGAGCTTATTTATCAGATGTAACAAAGAGCGGAGTATTCATTCACAAAAATCCACTGGTCACAAACTGATTTATTACGTTTCCCATTGATTGAAATGTAGAAGAATGGAGGCATACGGATCATTGGCGCGCAGATGTTGCCAAATATTATTTATATATATTATTTATCAACACTGTGAATGGGACGTGAATATTTTACTGGCACACTCAAGTGATTAGGAATAAAAAAATTGCAGTGTAAACAATAGAAATCCTGAGACTTTCAGATTTGGATTCCTGATGTTTCTGGACTCTTCAACAAAAGATAAAATACCACAACTGAAAGGGACCAGTCAGGGGGATAGCAGATACATCAGCCTAGCAGAGTGGATATATCAACTACTATAATTTGCTTGAAATTACAGAAAGTTTTCATGAAAAATATATATATATATATATATATTGGCATTGATAGTTTCCCTTTAATACAGAACGATGGAATATTAACAGGCATAATTGTGAATTGTTAATTTTCCTGTAGATGTGCGAGTTCACTTCTCCGGGTTCATATATTCAACAAAGATCATTATTTTCTACACTGTTTGTGACATTGCAATGACTGCATATTTACACAATATGCCTAATCGTGAAGAATACACCTCTACTATACAGAAAATACTCCATCACAGTAACAATAGGCTAAATACTAAATATGCATATATGACTTCCTACACAGCTGCCTTCCTGATGCACATTTTCCCAAATTCATGTTGACATCCACTTTATGATAAATATGCCCATCAGTATAATAGTTCCAAACATACATGCATTATGGGAGATCATCATCGGGGTGCAGAGTACAGATAATATATCAAAATGCACAGTTCCTCTATGGGAAGGATATTTGTTACATTAATATGATATTGTGAATACCGTCATCTTATGATTAAAATCTGTAAAGTATTTATATTCTACTTCCACTTTTATAAAATAAAATAGAAACACTATCATATTTACATTATTATTGTTTTTATTTCCCTGGATTCATCCCTGGCTAAAATGGCTAGCTTTATAAAATAAAATATATCCTTGGACAACAGACAGCAAGTATATATATATATATATATATATATATATATATATATATATATATATTTGTGAAACTTAACTAAAACCCTGTCCTGTGTGACAGTTCTCCCAGGAGAAGTAATTCAGGAAGTCTTTTTAAAGGAAAAGTAAACTCATAAAATGTAACTATTGTATTGAAATATCTACAAATTGCTTTGTAATAAGCTTTGAAATATAATTCTTGTCTTTTAACGTGTATGACTGGGATTCTATACTACAAAGCAAATCTGGCATTGATTAAGAAAAAAACCCACTTGGTATGAAAAGGTTTTAGGTCTTGCAAGTGAAGCCAATGTTTACTTATTTGGCAGATCTTTTAGGAAAACTTTATTAAGCCATTAAAGAGCTGTGCAAAATGATTAAGAATTCATAAGCCACTGAATGAGCCCCTCTGAGTCCTTACCAAAGTGAAAGGCGTGTTGAGTAGAGTGATTAGTATATCAGCCACAGCCAAGTTGACTATAAACAAGCTGGTCGCTGAATGCATTCGCTTGTTTTTAATGACAACGTGACACACCAGTACATTCCCGAAAAGCGAAAAGACAATGATAAAGGAGTATGCCACGATCAGCAGGGCTTTCACCATGGGATTTTGGGACTCAACCCCATACCTCTTCTTCCCAACAAAGTTCTGCCAGTCTGCCAAGCTATAATTGTTCCAGGAGAAGAAACCGGTGATGTTGGGAATCTGGAAGGAGCTCTTAAGGCTGGTGTTGGAAGTTAAACTTTCGGATTTTTTAAGTCCGCTGCTTAAGCCAAGGACAAGGAGCCACATCAGTTGAGACACCATTTCTACAGAGCTTTTTCCTTCATTGGCATCCAGAGGCATAAGAAGGATGTGTGTCCTTCGCTAGATTGTGAGAAAGCAGTGAGGCAATGTTCCAGCATTTATCTTCATGACCGAGAGACAAGGACTTGGAACTTTTCTTATCCAGAGTAGCAACAGATGGTGACTTAGAGAGCTCTGACATCCAGAGTCTCTCTCTCCTTGTCTTTCTGATCCTGTTCACCAGCAGAATGTTTATATTACATGCGTTCACCCATGCCACACAGTCTGATGGGGGAAAATCCCACCTCATTGGGCTGAATCTCATTACAGACTCTGACGTGCTGATAACTCCCACCTTATATTCCCTCCTGTGCTCTGTGATACCAAATACAATAAAATGTGTAATAAGCTGAATGAACAGCATTGCAGAAACACCAGCATCCCAGCCCATTGTAGTCGTATGGCAATGCACCTGCTAGTCCGGTGTTAGCTAAGACAAAAGATTAAATCACATCAGAACAACAACACTACTGCTGCAGGACTGGAGGGTTGTGTGGGGGGATTCCATGTCAGTGTGTAGGCTGATCACTAAAACATTGTGATCATCTGTAAAGAATAGTATATTAGACATTCTGTAAATATTTAAAAAAAAATGAAGGAATAGTAATTAGCAACAATAAATGCTCAAGAGATTAAAGGACATGTTGTATATACTGTATACAGTATAAAGATGTGCATGCATCACAAAAATGTAAGCTTGACATATTGTATGACATGGATGCATAAAAAAAAATTAAATTTGTGTGCGCAAAATACATTTCAGTAACCACAAACCCACAGCCTATTTAATTTTGGCATATATTGAGTAGAATTCTGTGAAAATTCATTTTGTGTACAGGTTTGTGAACAACATTTTATAAAAATAGGTTTGAAATATACAGAATATTATGTTATGTATGCATGTATAATTGTATTTATAAAACGTCACAAATTTACACAGCGCAGTGTACAGTTCAGCAATACAAGTATAATACAGACATGGGAAAAAGTGCATTACACAATACAAGTATAATATCACAAGGATACACTACTTTGGGGGTTATTCACTAAAGTACGAATTGTTGTGTATAGGTATGAATTCACCAGATAAAGACAGTTGCAATAGGCTGCTACTATCAAAGTCGCAACTTTATTATGGGAACATTGTCACAATCTTAACTTAAAAAAATCGTAGCGTCTTTACAATGGGGAAATTGTCATGGATTTCCTATGGAAATCCGCTGTTTTAGAATTCAACAGTTGATTTCGCAACTTAGTAAATAACTAGGTTGTGGTTGACACAAGAGGATGGAGGTCCCTGCCCCATAGAGCTTACAATCTAAATGGGAGGAAGACTTACATACACAGATGGACAGGTAATAAGAGCTGTGACAATGTGTTGAAACACAAGTCCATAAATAAATATAAATATTAAGCATAAATGGCTAAGTATTAAATAAATATATACATAAAAATCAGTGATAAATATCAGTGTATTAGTCCTCCAAAAGGTAGGATTTCAGTTTGGCTTTAAAAGTGCAGAGGGAATGTTCCTGGCGAAGATAAAGGGGTACAGAATTCCAGATGTGAGGGGCAGAGAGAGTAAAGGGTTTAATACAAGAAAGGGCAGTATTGGTGTGTGGCACGCAAAGCTGGTTGCTTATGGCTTTATAAATGCATATAAAGCAAGCTTGGAGAATACAATGAACTTTTGTGGATCATGAACCTGAGCGAATTCACCTGTCGAATTTACTTCACTGCATTCTGAGACAACTATTTTAGCGATGTGACTCGAAATGTAGCGAGGTGAATTCAGACTTTAGTCAATGAGGCCCAAAGTGATACAAATTTTATAAGCCTGTCCAATTCACTGTTTGAGGAATAGGCCTCATGATGCTCATGCTTATGTTTCAACATTTGATTATAATGAGGCAATAGTGTCATGTTAAGACCAAAGTATTTGATTGGTTTATTCACTAAGGGGGTAATTCAGGAACGATCAAACTTACCTTGCGATGCTTCTCACCACTTCACTGAGTCGGGTACGCGCTCCCTGACCTCCTGCAAAGCGGAGATCAGCGAACGTTTTAAAGGTACTTTGGCTCACATCGCAACCACTCGAGTAGCCTCGCCGAGCAGAAGTACCTTTAAAGCGTTCGCTGATCTCCGAGTGCAGGAGACCAGTGAGCACGTACTTGTCTCGGCGAACTCATGAGAATCATCGCAAGGGAACTTCGCTCTTTCCTGAATTACCCCCTAAACCAGCGGTTCTCAACCTTTTGAGGGTGGCGACCCCCGGCGCTGACGTCACTGCGCTGCGCGTGATGACGTTTCGGCCGAACGTCATCACGTACGCACGTCACGTGGAGATATTTTTGGCCGATGTTACCCCGCAGGAACCCTTATAAGAAGCGGTTCTTGACCCCCGTGTGATGGCCTCGCGACCCCGCCGGTTGAGAACCGCTGCCCTAAACCTTTTCAGATATTTTAAATGTGTGACACCACAGGTCACTAGAACATCTGTGATATTTTTAAATTCGACTCAGTTGTTATTGCCTTTTTATCTATTTATCTATCTATATATATATATGAAAAACAAGATCTGTAAGCCCTGAATTTATTAGGAGAGTTATTACAAGCCATCTGCAGAACCATCTGTACTGCACAAGGACAGAATTTGGAGGAGAAAGGTACAATCAAATACATTATTGATATGAAGAAATATACTTTGCAGGACTTCCATAGAAATGGAAATGAGACATTTAAAAAAAATGTAATTTAATTGCTTCATCTTAAAATAGCTACTGAAATTAGATACAAAGCAATATATACAGGTATATACCAGAAAAAAATTTCTTCCGGCATGATATTAGTTTAAATACAGAAAAAACAATAAAACCTTTATTCTCTCTAGTGCAGGTATAGAGTCCCTGCTAACAACACATCAGTATAAAATATCTGTCAGATCTGCAGTTGGGAATCTGTTATACAACAAAGCAAGCTTTATAACTCATCCCTGTATGGCTCTGGAGCAGCAATAGCGAGCGCATTATTTAATTTCACTATTATACAACAAAGCAAGCTTTATAACTCATCCCTGTATGCCTCTGGAGCAGCAATAGCGAGCGCATTATTTTATTTCACTATTATACAACAAAGCAAGCTTTATAACTCATCCCTGTATGGCTCTGGAGCAGCAATAGTGAGCGCATTATTTTATTTCACTATTATACACATTGGTGATAGGTAGGCCCAGACATCTCATTGAACAATGGGGGCTCAATCATCCAATCAAAGGGGGGGTTATGCACTAAGGTCCGAATTATTGCAAATAGGTGCGAATTCGCCAGATAAAGACAGTCGCAATAGGCTGATAATGTCACAGTCGCGTCTTTATAATGAGAATTTTTGTCGCAGTCGCGACTTTATTATGGAAAAATTGTCACAATCTTAACATTAAAAAATTGTCACGACTTTACAATGGGGAAATTGTCATGGATTTGCTATGGGAATTCGCTGTTTGTGAATTCGACAGTTGGATTTGCACCTTAGTGAATAAGCCCCTGTGGGGGATATTTACTAAATGTAGGAATTTTTCACCGAGTCAGTGGAGGACTATTTGTGATAATGATCTTGCTGATATCTCTATTTCTTTTCCAAGTCGAGTGGGTGGGGCTAAATGATGATTGACATTATAGCTCCTCCAATCAGATCGCTGCTGGATCATGATTTAAGGGATTTGATTGGAGGATCTATAATGTCAATCATCATTTAGCCTTGCCCACCTGACACTCAGGAAAGAAAAGTCAGGCTGACAGGGAAGATGACACTGTATAAAGGTACATTTATTAAAATACAAATATATTTATTTCATTAGTAGAAACTAAATTAGCATTAGGTTTGAGGTGACAGGTGCACTTTAAAATAAGAAATGATATGAATAATGGTGGGTTATACCTGCATTATATCTGCAAAGGAAGCTGGGCTTTTCTCTGTGCCCAGGTACAGACTTATATTTATAAATGATTACACACAACTGTCTAGAGAGCTTATAAAGACGAGTGTAGAAGAAGAAACGTACAGACATGCTACAGTGACTCATCCAATAACAAGAGAATGAGTCTTCACAGACCTCCATAAACAATAACTGTCCTACAACACTAAGTGGGCTTATCTATTATGGAGACCCAGCACGGACTACTGCAGCAGGACTGAGGCTGCCCAGTGCTTCGGCCTTTCAGATTGCACACTATGCATTGCAGTCTTTAGGGTGTATATATAAACCCGGAGTTGGACAGCCAATAAATAAATACAAGCCTAATTAATTTAAAATTAATTATTATTTAAAATACAGCAGACAAATCAGTTTTATATGGAGGGCCAGTGTCTTACCATGTGTACAGTATAAAACATATAAACAGTTCTTTTTAGCATTATTTAGTTAATCCAGCGTACAATCTCTGAAGCCCAGCATTTCGCACATTCTGGCTCCGCCCCTGGTAGATCTGGGGCAGTGGTCGGCAAACTTAGAAGAGGAGGGAGTCATTTCGCTCCCTTCCAGTGGCAAAATTTTTTTTTGAACCGCCAAGGGGGACTCTGCCGATCAAATGACCTGCCGACGTCCAATGAGAAGAAGAGTCGGAGGTCATGGGTGGGGCTTGGAAGATGTGCTCCAAGCCACACTTTGCCGACCCGTGATCTGCAGGATGCTAAACTTGTGCACATTCCCAGGAGTTATAAAAGTAATATATACATACAATAATTCCTCTTTCCCAGTCTCCCAACCTCACCAGAATGATGCTTAGTTCAGCATTTACATACTAATCATCATCCAAGATGATGGGCGTAACCTAGCAACAGTTGAATAAATTTACCAATGTGGTACAGGAGAACCACGGGAGTTTGGGAATTATTAATATAGCAGTTATGGCTGCAGGTATGTGCCCTCAGCGCTGATAAGTTTGGTGGCAGGAAGGCTTTAGCCCTTGATAAAAAATGTAATACATCTTTGTTTGAAATGATGCAAATTCACTACTTATTTACTAAACAGAGAATTCCGTTTGCAAAGAAGCGAACTACAATGGACGCTATTTGATGCGTAGTCAGTCGAACAGCAGGGGACATGTAGTGATGCCAATTTGATCAGCGAAGTGATGTCATTTTCCTATGATTCCTATCAATCTGTTTGAAGGGGTAAATGTCAAATAAAATGTATTTTTCTTAGATTAATATCAAAATACTATTAGTAGGCAGGGTTGATGGACAAAGTCGCCATTTTGTCACATTTGGATCACCATTATTTTCACTGTATTAAAGTCGACTACATTACAAGTATTATTTAAAGGGGCACTATAGTGCTAATATAACTGCACACATACATATAAAACTCCTTCATACTAAGCCAATTGCTGACACAAAT
>WMED01023016.1:0-11541 GCA_019650415.1 Pipa parva
TTGGTGGGGGGCTCTTACTTACCCCCCCAGCAGAGATCGGCAGCTGTGCTGTTGCTGCTGCTGCTGCTGCCAGCAGCACTAAGGAGGAGAAGGAACCCGGAAGCGCTGATCATTGTGCTCCCGGGTTCCTGTTGGCTCCTGTGACCGATTGGGTCACAGGAGCCCTCCTCTTTGCACGGAGGGAGTCAGCTAGGACTTCCTCTGTGTCGGATCTAGCGCTCCACCGGCAAAAAAAAACTCCTGGTAGAGCGCAGGACTGGGGGCCGCAAACTAGCGTCCCGAGGACAGCATTTGGCCCGCGGGCCGCGAGTTTGAGACCCCTGATCTAGACTGTGTGTTCTGCCCAGCTCCTCCCAGGGGTCTCAATCGATGCTATACTGTATAGCACTGTGTTCTGGTGTGTAACACACCAGCTCTTTACACATTACCTTTACTCTTTACACATTACCTCTGGGTCTCCTGCCACTCTGCTTTCTCTGTCAGTGAACGCCTGAGCCTCCTGCCATCTGCCACCTGCCGGAAGTCTGTGCCTAAAGCACAACACAGACGTGCGGTGCAGCTCGAGCTGCTCGATATTGCCAACTTGCAATATCGCTAATCCCCGGTGTATGATATTATCGTGAATGATAAATATCGCACACCCCTAATGTTAATACATTTTTGCAGCACATTATTTACAAGTATAACTGCTTACAGGAATGATATGGGGATCAGTTTTTTTAAAGAGATGAAACCCTGAGGAAGCAGCAGGCTATGTGGTTTGCCATAGGCATATGAAATCTGGCAGCCTATTTTAAGAATTTACCTTAGATGTTCTCTGTGTATAAACCAATACAATCCAAAGTATGCATCATTATAGTGAGAGACATTCATCTGGGCTAAATGTTAGATTGATTTGACTGTTGTCAAGGAAGTTTCTTGTCAGCCTATTTTGCCTTGCTTCTTAAGTACTATGGACTGAGCATATACAAGGGGCACACACCCAAGAAAAAAGGCTGAATCAGATTATAAAGATGTACAATTTTAAAGACATTCCCTAATTATAGGGATGGTGTAGCTTTGAAATAGTAGATGACCTATTCATAAGATACATATTTACATATTTAAGGGAACAGTTTAATCTCAGTTATTTGTCAGTGTAATCACTTTTAAATAAAATATTTTGCAATATATAGTATTTAGTAATTCTCAGCAGGTTTTAATTTATACAGTGGCAAAACTATAGTGCTTGTGGCGGTCATGGCCAAGGGGTTGTCCATGAACACTACAACCCCTCTGCAGTCGCAGCACCTGCCAACTGTGTCCCCAGGTTCCTGGAGTTAGTTTTTTGGATTGGGAGGCACAGAAGGGGACATCATTTGTTTCCCACTATTACATCCTGTTTATGTCACCATATCCCTAGTTCATGTTGGCTGCAGTCTTTATTGTCACTTTTGAATGAACAGTCCCTTTAGTCCACACTGAAGTCCTGCCATAAACCCCCTAATTTGCAAGTAAACCTTGCTAAATTCTCTACTTCCACAGACTCCGACGCTTGATGAATGGGTGAATTAACTGTGCATGTACACACAAAGTGATAACTGCATCCAAATTGGTCACACATTTTCCCCATTGCAGAGTTTGCTGAATTCCACGAAGATTGGTAAGTGGCAAATGAGTGTGAATCTGGACCTTTACATGACTGTATAGGCTTACATAAATAAGCCTGATTCTCTCAGGCTTTAGATCCAGTAAAATCATAATAGAAAAATTTCCATTTGAATTAGCGGGATAGTTATTCCTATGCGGTATGAGTAAAAATGTTCTTTTTGAAGTCGAATTCCTATTGTTTATTGCTTTGTGTTGTCTATCTAAGCAAATTGTAGTTAAATTGGGCTTTCTGGGGCATTTAATGAATATGTATTATCCAATGTCTAGGAAACAATATGACTAAGATCATATAAAAGATGGCTGCTCCCAAAGGGAAGTAAAAAAACAACAACTCAAAATATACAAATCTGAAATTCAACATCAAAAATAATTTTTTTTACCAATACTGTGTAGAAAAAAACCTGCCACTCCATTCCAAATGGGTTTTATTTCTGTTACTAGTTCTTTTAAGGCATGCCAAAAATGCATAACTATAAGGGAAGTTTTCATTCCTTGTTATTTGGCAAATACATATTGTCAAGATGAGTATAATTGTGCAAAGGGTAAGTTAATTGGCTACTTGTTCTTGTTTATTTACATGTATTTGTTTATGTATAGCTTTTAAATGATTAGTGCACAGACAAACAATCTACATGAACTAAAACTGCCTCCATATCCTGCCAAGCATTTTGGAAAACCTCTGTTTGAGTGCCCTTGCAGTTACAAAGATCACTGAGTACTGGAATGGGTTTCCCTATTTAGGAAAGGAGTGTCATTGTTATAGCTACTGATAAACAAATAGCACAAGGTAATAATTTTCCTAAGTCTCTCTCTAAGGCCTATTTCTATCACTCAGATATATGTAGCTACAAGTACAGTATATTATTCTTTACATAATTTTAGAAATGTATAAGAATCCCACCTGACCCTGCCAAAGTAATGCACTGTACAAGATTATTTTCCTTGAATCAATGGAAAGCATACAAGTGTCTTTATTTGAATAAATATTAATGGGAAATACATATCATACATATATTTACACTTTAGTTCTTACCACTATATATATTCATTTATACAAAAGGTATTCAAGTTATCTCACATACACTCAATTTGAGAAACACTGCAATCATGGTTTTCCACTTACATTTAAATAAGTAGAACTCACTAGGATACTACAACTAACCCTTTCTATTAAACATATTTTCCCAAGCAGTCTAAATCTGAGTATAGACATAGCAATCGGGCATTTCCAGTAAATTGCCAAATGACTGGATCATTGGTCAGTGTGGCTACAAATCAAAATAATCACTCATTGGTCAGTGTTTTTCTTTTGTGGATTTCTGCCTATACACACCAACAGGGGCCATTGGAAGAAGAAATTTCTGCTATTCAGGACCATCTTGACTGAAAGACTTGGTGGGCACAACTACATTTTAATTAGTCACAATAATTATCTTGGGTAGTACACATGAAACAACCGACTGCTGACTATGCCTATGGTGGTAGAGAAATCTATCTGTTCCCAGTTTAAGAATTCCAAGTGTTCTAACCCCTATTTGCCGATGTTGAACTGAGGTGCATATGTATGCATGGTAAATGCTTAAAAATGTGCTTCTTGTTTCTTAGGAAGTTTGGTGTCAGTTAAGCACAGCATATATTCACATCAAACAGCATTTATTTGCTTTGATCAGTAAGAAGCACACAAGAGCATAGATGATACCTTTTATTGGCAATATTGGAACTCAGTTCCATATTATGTCTGATGAAGAGACCTAAGTAGTCTGGAAAGCTTGCATTTACCATCTATTCAGTTAGCCAATAAAATGTATCACTATACTCTCTCGTCTTTGCTTATATCTATGGCTAACATTGTGGGTTCACATATGTGGGTTCTTCTGAAAAGTTAGTTTGTCAAAAAAAAAAGAAGAGTTCAGTTATTAATATGATCAGATCTAATAAATATCAAGTTACACAACTGCACAAAAGGATAAAAAAATGACAAACATTTGAACATACATTAAGGACAAAGAGAATAGTGACAATGTACTGCTCCAGTTTTCACAGCACAGAGCTCATCATATGTACATAAAGTAACTTGTATACAGGGTGATCAGTATGACAATATCACAGTGCGCATGAAGCAGATCATAATTCCTCCTCCAAACATTCAAAATGATAAACCTGGGGTGAAATCCTATAAAAAGGATACAATAAAATCTTTTCTCATCTTACACCACATATATTAACTTACTGCCATTCTTAATGCTCATTTTGCAGTTAAGGCTACGTTCACATGAGTGTATGATGCGCAGTGCATCATACACTCATGTGAAAAAAAATATTATAATAATAATAATAATAATAATAATAATAATATGCAGACCTTCCTTAGCAGTCACATCACTTCCAGTGTGTCGCATTTTGGGCACAGCGTATATACGCCGGCCAAAATGCGACACACAGTGTTCCAGACCCAGCTTATGCGCATCAAACGCTGGTGTCTCTGGAAGTAGGTATCATCGGCTTTCATTTAGCCATATTTTTTTTTCCCCACACGAGAGTATGATGCGCATCATACACTTGTGTGAACCCAACCTAAGAGATTTTGAATGACTCTTCTGTTAAGTACATGAATGGTCAGGGATATTTATAAACGGGGGCAATCATTTACGGAGATCTATTAAACAAGAGCAACCACTTTAAGCTGGTTTTATCAGTAAACTAACAGCTGATTGGTTGCTATGGGTTACTATACCTCCTTTAGGCTAGGTTCACACTAGAGTATTATGTGTCACACATAATACGGTAGTGTGAAAAAAAAAAGTATGGCTCAAAGAATGCCAATAGTACTTACCCAGTTCTGGACACAATAGCGTACGACGCTCATACGCTGGGTCTGGAATGCGGTGTGTCGCATTTTGGACGGCCTATGATATGCCGCGCACAAAATGCGACCACATAGGAAGTGCTGTGAACACCTTGAGAGTGCTCACATTGTCACTAGTAAGAATAGAAAAATACACCAGAGCACATTTTTCTATTGTTTTTTTTTTCTCTTCACACTAGCATATGATGTGCTGCGCATCATACGCTAGTGTGAACCTAGCCTTAAGTTTGCCCTTCTTTAAGGGGAAAATTTTTGATCACCTAATGCTGGAGAAAGAATGTATATTTTATTAAGCCGGTATCACCTATTTAAAAATCCTTTTTTCACCATGTAGAAATTTTGTTTTTTTTAACATCAAAAGTTGTTTTTTCAATCCGGTAAAAAAAATCAGCAAAAAGCTTGATAAATATCCCAGTCGTCTCTTGTGACTAAATCTTGCATTACCTGAATTTTGCAAACAATTTAAACATTTGACTTGTCCCTCAAACAAGTTCTATGATTCTGTGAATCCATACAAATTATCTGTATAAAGGCTGGCAACCATAAAGCTTTTAATAGGGTCCCCACCTAATGGTCTATGTGCTTATTATGCCTCAAAAGTTCCCAAATGCCTATAACACTGAGGGGGGTTATTAATGTGAGAATTCGACTGCTGAAGTGAATTCTCATCACTTCGGGTGGCTATGCCCCGATTCTCTACTCCTTATTGATTAAACAGCAGATTCCCAAAGTAAATTCCCGACCACGACAATATTCCAATAGTAAAGTTGCGACCGCGTCAGTAGTAGAACTACATGTATACAAAGGTACTATCTTATTGTTCTCAATGACATGCACACTCAAAGATGCATCTATAACATATCTTTGCATGAATACAGGTCCAACTCATTTGCACATGCCAAATAGGCCTCAGTTTCATCTCCTGTGTATTCTTTTATAAATTATACTTCTAACTTTTAAAAAAATGGCTTAAGTAAATACAAACAAAAACACTTCTTGGAACGGTCAGAAAATTTGGTTTATTTTTCCCCCTCAATGTACTGGGCACAAACAGCACTTAGTTATCTTCCCAGCTGATTTTCAAATATAAAATGTTAAACTTTGACTGATGAGCCCTGAAACTCCCATAGTGCTATGCTTTCAATTTAAGAAAACAAGTGCCAGTGTAGCACAGTGTTTTTTGTTTTTTTTTTATAACTCCCAATTGTTGCAAAAAAGATTGCAGGACAATTCATCTAATCAATTTAGATGGAGAAAATACCAGATTTAAAGTGAAATTATTTCAAAAGCTGTGCTGGTAACTTCACCAGACTGTACTAATGAAAACAATGTCTTGTTGGGTGTGGGCTACACTAGTTTGTGTGGCTCCACAGTTTGTCAGGTTAGCTAAAGATAGCCTTCAATCTCTGTCATAGAGACAGAGCTGCTGTGCTTATAAGAGGCAGGATTTTTTTTTGTAAATAGTGTGCAAACTTAAAAATATACCTTAAATGTTTTTCACGATTTAAATAATTTTTTCAAAGATAATATGCAACTTACTGAGCAGTGTGCATTATTTTTAAGACACAAAAACATTTTATTCTACGCCTTAAACAGTACTGATGCACTGACCCAAACTCTAGTGGAATACTAAATTAATATTTCCAAACAAATTTTTTCCCTACCGGTAGTTCTTGACACATCTCCACATGTGACATTAGCCTAAAACTAGCAATTTAGCCAAAGAACACTGAATAAATACTGTAACACTTACTAAAATGTATACCTTTGGTAAATATCTGATTATATCTTTCACTCTCTTTAGTAGAAAACACTTGCTTTTCAGGCATGTATTATTGTTTATCTGTAGTCTCCAAGCTGATCCCCGGCATGTTTGTGAGCACATACTGTATACTTCCTAAAAGCATTTTTTAAAAGTGTAAAAATGCAGCATATAGAAGAGGCTTCCGTTTGATAGCATGGTTTACCCGAAATTACCAAATTCTGCTTAAACCACCAGGTCGCAATTAACTTAAATTTTGAAGTTCTGATCAAATAAAAACAAATGCAAATATATAAAGCATTGAAAACAGTTATATATGAATTGTGAAAATATATTAAATATTAATTCTGCATGTATTTTGCATCATGGTAAGCAGCCTAAATCCAATAAATTTAGTAAAGAATTTGATGTTGATTCTCATTTCGTCTCGGGATATTTATTCAAATTGTCTGCAGGGTCTATTCTATGAATTCGCTTGTGCTGAATAAGACTTGTGTTATAGCTGAAGCTTTTTCCACATTCCACACAGATGTATGGTTTTTCCCCTGTATGTGTTCGGTGGTGTCTCACAAGGTTTGAGCTGTTAGTAAAACTTTTGTCACAGTAACAGCAGACATAAGGTTTCTCCCCAGTATGAATGCGCTGGTGCTTCATGTAGGTGGCATACTGAATAAAGCCCTTTTCACATATAGTACATTTATATGGGGTCTCACCAGTATGTATTTTTTGGTGAACTTTTAAATTCCAATTGTCACGAAAACTTTTCCCACATTCATTACACTGATAAGGTCGAATGCCTGTGTGAGTTTTCATATGGACATTAAGAATGCCTATTGTTTTGAAATTTTTCTCACATATATTGCATCTGTATGGTTTGTCTATTTCATGGACATTTGGAATGCCAGGTAAAGACTTGGACCGAAAACTACTTAGAACTTCACTGCTCCTTGATGTATGCAAACCTGGTAAATTAGAACTACAAAAAGTCTCTTTCTCTGCAATCCGTGGGATACCGCTAGAATATTCAGTGATTTTGTAGTTATTTAAATGCATATAATTTGGGGTGTAGAGGCTTCCTGCATTTGCTCTCTTCAGTACAATGGAGAGGAGACTTTCTTCCCCCTTTGCATTGCTTCCAGGTTTGTTAACTGCAGGAAGGTTTTGTGGTCCGAAGGTCTGCTTTTCCTCAATAGCATTCTCCTTGTTTGAAAAATTTTCTGAGTTGGATTTCTGCATCGCTAATCTGACTGGACCACTGCTTGAATCATTTTCTGTAGGACAAAAACACATCAAGGTATTCAGAAGTAAGTGTATCCATGTTTGCAAATGCAATAACAGCAGATTTAACAAACTAAAATTAAAAGAAAAAGATAAATATTGAAAATAGCAGGCAAATGACTATTATAAAAGAAATCAGTATAGACTAAAATGGTTACAAATGATTTTAAACCCACTGTAATGTGCCATATATAGCCTTGTTCCATTGCAAAGAGGGGAACACCTTATTTAAGGCTACGGATGTGTTTGTTAACACATACTCAAACCTAACAAAAAAGATTGACAGCCTATGTTAGCATGAGTTGAATTAGGCTAGTAGAGCATTCTAAAATGTTCATCCACTTAAGCTGCTATTAAAGAAGTGTAAGAAAATGCTGTTTTCTTGCCTTACATTAATATGTACCTATGTGCATCTTCGTTTCAGCGCTGCTTGTCTTCTCTGTGCAGACTGTAACTCTCTTTACTCCCTACCTCCTCTTCAAATTTGGCAAGCAAAACCAGTGCAGAAGTAGAATTCTGAGGTAATACTGCCTCTGCGCTTGCCCTGCTTACTGCATTTGAAGAGGTGGCAGGAAATGAAGAGGATCACAATCAGCACAGAGAAGACTAGACCAGTGTTGAGAAGAGCAGGAGTCAGCGCTGGAGAGGAGCAGAATATCGGTAAATTTTTCATTGCCCCCCGCCTGCAAAGTGAGCCCTAGTAAAACAAGCAGTTTTATTTAAGCAGAGGGTGTACTACTTTTTGATGATGTAGAAGACTGTGACTAGATGTGGCCTATTGTGGAACTTTCTACTTCTAGGCACCGAGTTCTGGGGAAGATACCCAATTAGATACCCCTAAAAGGAATCTTCTATCAATCTCACTGAAGAGGTGGTTAAAGCCGAGAGGTGCACTAAACTATTAGTGACATCCTCTTTTGAATAAAAGTTTTTCTTAAGGCTTCAAGATACTCAAAACCTTTTTGTAAGGAAGACCTCTGCTGAATCCTGCTTACAGTTCCTAGGAGGGACACTGCCATTTGAGTACTTCCTCACAAAAGTCAAAAATTGTTTTGAAATAATTAAATCCAGTTTTATCTACTGCTGTAGAGCACACAATGTTAAGATTTATCATCTCATCATCTAATAGTCACAATATATAATAAGATCTTTTTGGATTCCAAATCATTTTTAATTTACCATTTATCCTGCCTTTCTCCCCCAAAATATTTAAACAGAAAGACATTACACATACCACAAGGATTTTGTAAATCTTCATTTTGGACACAATTAGAAAGCTCATCCACACGTTTTATCCATAGTGACAGATTTGGATTGAAAACCCATTCTTCTGTAAAAAAGGACATTACATGAAAAGAATTACATGATGACTCTTACATGTAGTTTGTATGTATATATGTTTTTTATTTATTTATAAAGCGCTACTGTGTTACGCCATGCTGTACAATTCAACAATACAGTTATAATACAAACATGGGAAAGTGCTTAACATAGAACAAGTGAAGTAAATTACAAGCACATAAGCAAGAAGATACATCACTCCCAGTGCCAGGCCATGATTAAAACAAAAGCATGGAGGTCCCTGCCCTGTAGAGCTTACAATCTAAATGGGAGGGAAGACTTACATACACAGACAGTTGTGTAATATGCAAGTGTCTGTTTATTAACCTATTTAAAATATTTTTATAAAAAGTTAATAAATAGCTGCTTAAGAAAAAATGAAGACATAACAACCAGTTGTCGTGTTCCAAGGGGTAGCATTTTAGTTTAGTTTTGAATATATTGAGAGATTGCACTTGGCAAAGGTAGATGGGTATAGAATTCCAGAGATAAGGGGCAGCAAGAGAGAAGGGTTTATACAAGAATGGGTGTGGTCTTAGTAAGTGGTCTATGACAACGATTGCCTTGTGAGGAACAGAGTTGACGACTAGGTCTTTATGGGTGCACAAGTGAAGAGATGTTGGGAGCGGTAACAGAGTGAAGTGCACTGAATATCAAAAGTAGGACACAATAAGTTTTTTAACTGGGAGTCATGGAGCAAACATGTGTTGGGACTGTCACTACTGGGGAGAGAGAGAGAATTCTGACAGCAGAATTTAGAATGATTGGAGTGGGGAAAGATTTGAAGTTGCAAGGCCAGTTAGATTGGAAATTTCAATAGTCTAAGTGGGATAAGATGAGAGCATGCATAAAGATGCTAGCAGTGGCCTATGAGAGAAAGGGACAGATCTTGGCAGTGTTACAAAGGAAATAGTTTTTAGCAGTGGTAGCAATGTGCTTAGAAAAGGCAGAGTCAAAGGTCACCCAAAGACAATGTGCAGAATTAATGATCACATCATCAACTGAAATTGAAAAGGTGGGAGTGGAACCAGGTTTGGGTGGAAAACTGATCAGTTCTGTAGAAGACAGAATTAATCTAAGATGGTGCTGGGTCATCCAAGAAGAGATAACCAGGAGAGAGTTAGAGATTTGAGTCTGGATTTCAGGTGTAAGCGCAGGGATGGATAAGTTAATTTCTCATCTGCATATAGGTAGCATTTAAGGCCAAATGAGATTATAACATCATCAAAAGAAAGAGAGAGTGTGTATAGGGAGTAGGATAGGACCAAGGACAGAGCCTCGAGGCACTCCCACACTGCGTAACAGAAGAGGTATCATTAGCATGGGAAACAAAAAAGGAGCGATCAGAAAGTTAAGAGGCAGCTGAGAAAGGGCTGCATTAAATTTTTTACTTTCATTTACCTTCCTCTGATTTTTGAGTAGTATTCTTTT
This sequence comes from Pipa parva, assembly GCA_019650415.1. Lineage (NCBI taxonomy): Eukaryota > Metazoa > Chordata > Amphibia > Anura > Pipidae > Pipa > Pipa parva. The sequence continues at coordinate 10,329 of WMED01023016.1, forward strand.
CATCAGTGTCAAGATTTTCTTGGTTAAACTCCTCTTCTTTAACTAAAATACTAGAATTTCCCAGTGGACAGTCTTAAATACAAACAAATATTTATTTTAAAACATACACTCCTCACAAAATGGCAATTTTCTGATTTGCAAATTCAAAACTTTAAATTTATAGTAAAGTACTAGATTACTCAAATCCTGAACCATTCCATGAAATATTCTGTATAATCCCCAAAGAGGTGAACCATTGTTATAGAATTTGTCAAACTAGGAGTTGAACTCCTGGAAATCCAAATATAGTTAGTCATATTTTGACAGTCTAACAAAATCTGCTTGATTTACTGTTTTTGAGTAAAACAAGTTTATACTTACAGAAATGGTACAATTCAAACAAAAACATGTAATCCTTTTTTGATCCATTGATTGGACGCACATTAATTTGCAATGAGTTCTTGGATATCTGGTTGCACAAGCAATCATATTATTAATTGGTGTATGGTTGGTCATAGCTTTAAAGGGCCAGAAACGCCAGAAAAATTCCCATTTCATTCCATTTAACATGGCAGTTACTCAAAATAAGCTCTAGCAAAATGTCTCTTTTAAATTTAATTCATACTGTGTGAGAGAAAGCATCTGCCATTTAGTTGTCTGTGGCAAGACAAAGTTACTTACAGAGTGACTGATCCATCATATATTTCGCCCTCCTTCCCAACACAATTCATAGATAAATTACTTTATGAATGAGTTACTGAAACATGTCATTAAAATAAGCTCTATGGAGTTGGTCTCTGGAACAGAAGGTGAACTTAAGAAAGAAATTGCAAAGTGTGCTACTTTCAACTGATCAATTTTTATTAAAACTTTATTTGGGGAAAATAATCAATCCTTTATAAATCAGGGGAATCAAAAACAGGGAAATGAAAATTAACAGCGAAACTAAATGGAAAGGGCAAGATGGACACGCAGCGGTAACTTGTAATTTTTTATTTTAATAGGACACCAATTATAAGGCAGTCTTTAATGTAAGTAAGCCCTTGTACAGTTTTTTTCACATTTCCCACAGCATCACAATAGACTTTGTGTGCAGAGCTTCAGTCTACTGCCAGATGATCTCACATTATGCCCAAACATTGTCTGGTACAATTAACAATTCAGAATGGATTCTTTGACTATGGGGGTTATTCACTAAAGTCCGAATTGGTGCGTATTGGTGCGAATTCGCCAG
>WMED01023017.1:0-11540 GCA_019650415.1 Pipa parva
TGACATTCAAGCAGTTCATAAATACCGTATGTATGGTGTGGAAGTGGCAGAGTGCCTGTTTACTCAATAGATAAGATATGGCTACAATCAGCAATGTGGGAAATTAACAAAAAATAAAGAGAATTTTATTTTTAAAGATAATATTTTGTCTAGTACCTTGTAGCAGGGTTGCCAACATCTACTGGGGAGAAACGCTTCTCACTAAGGTATAGTACTGCATATGTAAAGATGTAATCTGACTATAGTTCCCCTTTTTCACTGTGAAAAGGAGCAAAAAGTTGAAAATTACATTTTGCCAATTTTTGGGCTATTTTTCACTCGATTTTTTTTGCAAAAAATAGCCAAAAATGGGTGAAAAGGACAAAACTTAAAAAATCAAAGAAATCATTTTGAACCTTAGTAAATTTTGCCCTTTAAATGTTCTTGTTTCTAAAAATAGGATGAAACTTGAATGCGTCAGTAGGAAAAAGTCCAGAATGATATACCTCAAACTGATAAAAGATCTGAACTACACACAAATGTAATCCTTTATTTTGCCAAATCCACGCACAACGTTTCAGAGGGAACTTGGGCCTCCCTTCATCAGGTGGGATGATAAAGGAAGGCACAGTTTTCCCCAAAAAGTTGTATGTGGATTTGGCACAATAAATGATTATATTTTCCTTCTGGAATTCTTTCTGGGACATTCTATTTTTGATGTTTCTACTTAACAGGGTGTGGTGACCCTACTGAATGCTCCTGCTGGCTACAGACATTCTCCTTTTCACAAACTATATGCAAATGTTCACCGCAGGGTTTGTGGGTGGGACTACGTTACACTAGAAATAACTTGCATCTCATTCCTTAAAACATTGGATGTCAGTAAATATTTTGGAAAAAAAAGACCTTCCAGGCTTGCCTCTGAAGCTTTTTAAGCTCCTCTCCAAAAACAACACCCTATACTCCAAGTGTGGTCTAATGATTTCCATGAGTTTATTTCACTTGCCACTAGTGTTGAGCGATGATATCGAGAAAAGTTGAAATCGGTACGATTATTACGAGTGTTATCGATGATCCGATGATTTTGCAAAAATCGTACCGATTATTGTGATCACTCGAGCAAAGATAAGCCAGCAATGTAAACCATGACCAGCAACAGTGCAGTTATAGTTTAAAACCCAATTATTTCCCTATAGAAGTAATTAGGTATAACCCCCAGCTGTAAACCCACTTACAGAGAAAAGCATTCCTTAGCAATAGACCATGCCTCAGTCTTAAACTTCTTAGGCAGTCACTGCACCAGAACAAAATCACATGAAGGGGCTAGGCTGCTGAGAAAAGATAATTGTGTGGCTTTGTGTGATTATTCTATTGTTACAGCTGTCCGCTGCACTCATGGACATCCTATTGAATACCCCTGTAAACCATAACCAGCAAAAGTGCAAGGCTTGGATATGGCTTTAAACCCAATTATCTCCCTATGGAAGTAATTAGGTAAGCCCAGCTCTAAATTAGATCTTAGCCAAAAGTACTAATTTGAATACAGTTTATATTCTATTTCTCACCAACAGGTGGCACTGTGTAATTCTGTAAATCTGTGGATTAGTACTAACTTCAATACAGATCAAATTCTCACCAACAGGTGGCACTGTGTAATTCTGTAAATCTGTGGATAAGTACTAATTTGAATAATATAAACTGTATTCAGATTAGTGCTGATTCCCAGAATCAATCTCTTTATGAGTAGTTTTTTTACCCTCCTGTATAAAATTGTCGCAGTTTCATCTTATTACCTGATGAAGCTTGCATTTATCATTTATTCTGTTAGCCAATAAAAGGTATCACCTATACTCTCTTGTCTTTCATTTTTACTCTCCCTAAGCGTAATAATACATGACTTTATAGGCTACCTGAGTTTTTCAGGAGCCAGAAAAGCAGCCCCTGCTCCCCCTAGTGATTATCACTGTAAGTGGGTTTAGTTCTCAGCCTTTCGGCGAAGATCTAATTTAGAGCTGGGCTTACCTAATTACTTCCATAGGAAGATAATAGGGTTTCAAGCCGTAACCAAGCCTTGCACTTTTGCTGGTTATGGTTGCAGGGACATTCAATAGGATGTCCCTGAGTGCAGTGGACAGCTGTAACAACAGAATAATCTTTTCTCAGCAGCCTAGCCCCTTCATGTGATTTTGTTCTGGTGCAGTGACTGCCTAAGAAGTCTAAGATTGAGGCATGGTCTATTGCTAAGGAAGGCTTTTCACTGTAAGTGGGTTTAAAGCTGGGGGTTATACCTAAGTAATTCCATAGGGAAATAATTGGGTTCTAAATTGTAGCTGCATTCTATGATTTAAATCGTCGTAATCGTCAGCGGCTAATGATTTCAAGGATTGTTAGCCGATGACGAATTATTGCCATCATCGCTCAACACTACTTGCCACCTAGTAGTCACCTTTCCTCCCAATACAAAACAAAAATGAAGTTCTTCTTCTAAATTTCCTAAAGCATAATCACTAGAATACAAGTAATATATAGAGCATCATGTCTTACATCACACGGATCATATCAGACTCATAATTCACAATTAAACGGTCACTTTCCTGCTTAGATTTTTGCCCTCTGCATGTTCCATTATATGATGCTGTGCTCTTCCCCGAAGCTATAATGTACTATACTTTTGTTTCGTTTGCATGGGTCTCTCATATGGACGTGCCAGTTCTTCCCCTGTCCAGGATTGAACTGAGGACCATTGGTATAATATTATTTCGGCTGAGGCTGAGACTTTGGCTGCACAATTGCAATTTTTTTTTGCACAGGTTCCTCCTATTCTCTACTTTGCAGTCCTATAAATATGAGGTCACTTCCTACAGTGCTTACAAAAGCTATTTCCTGTTTTATCAGTCCAGATCCAAGTCTAAGCCTACTGTCTCTTTTTGTTAAAGAAACATCAGGTTATGAAGTGGGTTTTGTGGAATGAATCGAAAAGGTCAAAATCACCTTTTCAGGCTCCCTCAACCCGAGACATATGAGCACTTTAGTTCATAGACACACAAATATATATGCTGTGCGCCTGGTTATAGTGCTGCTATCATGTGATGAGTATGGAACAGTGAAGTCTAAACAAGGACAGCCCCGTTATAAACTGGTTAGTGCTTTCAATCCCTCATATTTCATAGAATATGTAACCAAAGGTGCATTTACTGCTGAACAATTTGTGTTACACCCTGGAGCTTTTCTTTGTGTTACTATGGAAATGACTGTTATAGGGAAACACAATTTCAAGCCTCGGGGAACAAACACAACGTTTTCCTTCTCTCTGATGCATATGTATAATCCTCATTTACATGTAATTAGTCCAGGAATTATTGAAACTGGGTCAGTTAAAAAAAATGTCTATTATCTTTAAAGCCAATAATCCCAACAAAACACAACGGCAGGAAGTTAGAAAATGTTCTCCTTTGCTCAGTCTAAGTGATAGGTTTATATGATTACACATTATTACATGTGTGTAATATGAAGGAATATCTTAAACTGAAGAGGACCTGGGGTCCTTCAGAGCAGTATACAGTCACTTTCCTTAACTGTTACACCAGCAATTTCCCTTGGAAATTTATTGTTATTAGATAAATAATTGTTATTAGAGATGACATACAAACACTATGGTTACTTTGCAGTAGAATAACATCTTGAAGTGGATCTAGATCTTAGAAGACATCCTAGAGATCTACGGGCACTTTGACATCATTCTGGTGGTCTATACAGGTCCTTTGCCGGTGTTTGCTTTTAAAATCCCTATCATTACTATACCTTAAAGGAGAACTAAAGTTCCAAGTGAGGGAGCCTGGAAAGGGTGATTTTGGGCTTTTCAATTCATTCCACCAAACCCACTTAGTAACCTGATGGTTCCTTAACAAGGAGATAGTACCAAGGCTTAGATTTGGACGTGGACTGTTAAACGGGAACCAGCTTGGGTAAGCATAGGAGGAAGTGACCTCATATTTTTAGGACTGCTAAGTAGATAATAGGATGAACCTGTGGAAAGAAATGGCATGTGTGCAGCCGAAGGCTCAGACTCCGCCCAAATAATAGTATACCAATGATCCTCAGTTCCTCTTAGTAAAATCTAAAACACTGAATAACTCTAACTGACGTAGGATGTCTACCCATCCCTCAAAGCTACTGCTTCGATATTATAGTGTGGGGGGCCTTGGAAATTTTGCTCTTAGGCCTAAACCAATGAAGAAATGTTCCAATAAATATAAAAAAAAACAAACAAACCAGAGGGTCGGGTGCAGAGGCACATTGTTAACTCCCTTGTGAGATAATTAACTTGCATCAGACCCTGTTTTTAAGCAGAAAGAGCTTTCCTGAGCAGGAATTCATAGGCTCCTTCTGTGTACATGCATCAGTCACAGGCATCTTTATTTGTGGAAACACAATTAGGGGGATTTATCAACAGGGGCATTCTTTAGAAAGGTCTAATTACCTGTCTCAACCAATCAGAGGTTGACTTTCACAATTCCATTTTCCCTATACTAGTGACTGCTAACTGCTGATTGGTTGTAATGGGTTAGTAGTCAGCTTTTGTCCTTGATGATAAATTCATCCTGATTATCAGGAATTCACTACCATTGCTGTACAATTGGGTAGGCAGTTTGGGAAAGCAGGTGAGGTCATAGGAGATCTCTAGGGACAATAAATGCTTTATGAAATGTACATCACAGAGCTATTATTTCCAAAAACTTAGCTGTGCAGAGATCCAGTTCCAACTGGTACCTAAGCAAGTGTAAGGGGCACATTACTTTATACCTTCCACTAACATTGAGATGGTAAAATTGCAATGTAAAGAGTCCAATGTACACTACCAAATATAGAGACTAAATAATATGGATTCATGGAAAGTGTGGGATTAGAGTCTGCTAGGGTCCAAGGTCCCATTCTTCCTTTCGTTCATTGTGGCGTGACTTTTTGCAGGCTGTAATAACTGAAAGAGATGTTGGTATGTATATATTTATTTATAATGTTTCACTAAGTTACACAGACTTGGAGAAGTGCTCAAAATAACAAAAATTTGTATTTATTCATTTACAGAGATTCATCAATCACTTCAGTCCCTACCCTGTGGAGCTTACAATCTAGTTTCCCTATTCAGTCACACACACAGATGCATGTTTTTGCATTATGGGAGACCCACACAAGTGCAGGGAGAACATACAAACTCCATGTAGATGAAGACCAGGGTGGAATTGATCCCAGATCCCACCGCTACAAGGCTGCAGCGCTAACCACTGAGCTACCGTAATGCAAGGGAACTTCATAACAAATGGATAGGGGAATTCATCAACAGAGGTAATTGTTTATAGAGGTCTAGCAGCCCAACCAATCAGCAGTTTGCTTTCAGAATTCTAGTTTCCCTGTACCACTGGATGCTAATAGCTGATTGGTGGTCATGGAAACAACTGGTTGTTAGTGAAAAATCTTCACCTACCGTTACCAAGCTACATTTACCATGTACTTCCCCTTTAAAGGAACAGTCTGGGCAAAACTGAAAAAAATGCATGTGTTGTTAAATACGAATTACTAACTTTTATTAAATGCATTTTATTTTCAATTTGGCCCTAAAATGAAATATCTTACCGCATCACCAACCCGCCGCTCTCCCATGTGACTATTAGGAGATGCCGGCACCGGGCTGCAGACTGACAGGAGAAGAACGCGTTTTAGCTCCAGGACACTTTAGAGTCGGCGACACAGATGAAGATGGAATCGTAAACACGGAAGTGCTACATAACACTTCTAAACAGGTAAGATATTTCATTTTAGGGCCAAAATTGAAAATAAAATACATTTAATAAAAGTAAGTAAATCGTATTTACTAACATATGCATTTTTTTTTTCAATTTTGCCCAGACTGTTCCTTTAAGCACAAAAACCAGGCTAGACACAATCCCCTCAGGGAAGCAGACCCCACTTACTAATTGGAGTGGGCAGAAATATACTCAACAATAAATGAATTACTGTGGTGCAGCATATAATAATAATAATACAGGGCACCAGTGGTTTTCTCATAACAAAGAATAATTATTTATTGGCAAAACAGCAGCAGAGGCTAAGATTTCTTAATGGTTGTAGCAGGGAGTTACAGTTCACATAATCAGAGTTACCATACATTACATCACATTCATATCTCACATATATATGAATGACTTAGGCAGATATGTACAATCACTATAGGATAGTGGTGAATGCAGACACATACAATCACCTATAACCACAGACCTTATATATTAACAATATATAATTTTCAGCTACATAGAGAGAGATCAGTCATATATCATAGCTACTGCTCCGGTCCACAACTCTCACACAAGTAGCAGCGTGACATCTAGGGGATTCCAGGAAGACCCCACTTCCTTGGGAGGGAATCCCAGAGGCCTTCCTTCTTTGAGAGGGCTCTCCCTTGGTCCCTAAGCCTGTCCTGCAGCATCCCTATGCTGTACACCCCCAGAAACCTCCAGAACATTCCACATACATTACATCTTAGTGTATCAACTGCGGGAACTCTGATCACACTGCAGAGCTCTGCTAACTATAAACAGTAGCACTGGTACAATTGAACATGTATACTGTGAAATTTACTAACATACTACACATGAAAGGCCAAACAGATACATAAAGGAATCAATTCACATTTGTTTGCCACTTTCCAATATTCATGTATTGAACAAACTCTGCAATGTGGTGAATTGAAGACCGTTGCAGATTTATGAGGCACTTTGCATCAATTTACAGTACATGCACAAACGTAAGTAATTTGCCTATTCATCAAGCATCGGAAGTCTGTCGCAGTAGCAAATTTAATAAGATGTGTTGTGTCGTATTTGCCAGTCGCAGACAGAAGTGTAAAATTAGGGGGCTAATCGCAGGGCTCCTACTGTCCCACTGACTTCACCACACTATGCAAGAGATGACTTCTGACCCAGATGTGTCTTCTCTATGGGAATCCTCTGTTTGCTGATCAAGGAGCAGAGAATCGGAGCATTGCAACCCAAAGCATAGAGATTTCCCTTCGGTCGTCAAATTCTCACTTTGATGAATAAGCCCCCCCAGTCCAAGGAAATAAGATAATGCAGAATGGCCCAAATATCTTACAATATAAATAGAAGGAAGACTTACACAGATAGATGGGTACAACGTAACGCAAGGTTCTCACTGTGATTAATATCATATATAAAGAAACGCATTCACTCCTCAGTCCGAAGGGGCATGTTAGCGATAACAGTAGTAATGACACAATGTAGGTACGTGTCACTTCATCTAATTAAATAAAACTTGTGAGAAATAAAAAGCATGCAGCATGTTCCCAAGGTTTCTTTGGCAGTAGAGATACAAAGTGAATGATATTAAACTTAATTGGACAAGCACAGCAGTGTTTATCTTTCTGTAGTGCACATTTCTATTTGCTAAATGCAAATATCATAAACTGTTCAACAGAAATGACCTAATATCACAGTGACCTCCTTAACGCTCCCTGTCTGCTAGTATTACAGGTATATTATCATGAGTTAGTTCCTCCGTGTTTCTACCAGGAACCCCTCTTTTTCTATAGTCTATGAAGCTATAACCCTTTGTTATGTCTTTGATAATAATATTACTATTCACCCACAATGCTTCATTTGGTTTTATGTGCCTAATATATAGAATGATCACTCCTTCAGTTTCCCTAAATCACTTTGCATTTTCCTGAAGAGCCACAGCAATAAAATGGCGACCATCGAAGGGGCACAAAGGACATGTGATTTGTGACAATGTAAAAAGCTTGAATTTTATTGGTGGTGCTATATCCAATCAGGGAAAACAGTGTTAAAGATCCAATTGTGTTAGGATTTAATGCTGACAGAACTTCAGCAGTGACACCACTTGTTCCCTGTGTATAGGGGCACTCATTGCAAGAAATCTAACCCAGGGCAACTGGGTGCAGAGGGACAGTGATTAACTTTAACAGGAGGCATCAAACAGAAAATGAACCAAGCACATATTCCAAAGGTAAGTCATTAAATATTTATTATTTCTCTTAACTTATACCATCAGCTACAAAGCTTGAAATAGAACGTATTAACAAAGTTTATCCATGTCTAGTAACCCATAACAAAGCATCCACCGCTAGCGAATAGTGAAGATAAAATTATGAAAGTAAATATGTGATTGGTTGCTGTGGATTAAAAGACCTTGGCAGACAGACATTTAGGGGAATTCTACAGAGTCAATCTTACTTGACGTTTAGTAACACATAGCAACCAATCAACTATTACCAACCACTGAAATAGTAGAGCTAGAATTTTAAAAGCCAAGTTCTAATTGGTCACTATGGGTTACTAGACATCTGAAAATAAATCGATGAATTTGTGTCTTTAGAAGCATTTACCACCTCCAAGGGCGATATAACACAATAATAGGTGAAATTTATAAACATTTTAAAGGATTTTTGACAACTAAATGCCCGAGAAATGTTATTTTTTATTACGCTGGTATTGCCTATTTTTAAAAAATATATATTTATTACAAAGTCAGAACTCACTTTTTCATCCATTTACTTCCATCAAAAACCTGTTTTCGATCTTTTCAATAATCAATCAAAACCTTTATAAAAATCCCTGTTAAAACATGTCCCATTCATTTTTTGCTTTCTTTTTAATGACAGTATCAGTTTGAAAAGGAATCATAAGACCAAGGACGTACCATCGAGTCATCGATAAAGAAAAGAATACTCTCTGATCACCTTTGAAGTAGGTGTTATCCTACAGGGGTCTACATAGTGATAGAGATCTGCTTTAGTCAATTTCTATTTCAGTCATCAGTGTTTTGTGTGCAGCAGATTTATCCAGCTGGAACTGCTGTTCCATTGTATTTTACGCTTCAAGAAGTGGAATCATCTCCAAAAATATTAACATATGGTTCCATCCACACAAAGATGTACACACTCCTCAGACTTCTTCTTCTTTCAAGATAATTCCTTAATTCACATAATCACTGGTGCCTTGAAAAAAAGACAGTGAAGCTGGCCCTGATACATACAAGAATATAAAGGGGTTGGGGGGGCATGGGGTATTGTATCTACAAAGGAGTTTAAATCTTTGTATTTGAACCAGCTCAAAGACCTACTTTCTTTCATACATTTTAAAAAAAATAGTAAACTCTTTGCCCTTGCCCCATCTCAGTGCCTCAGGTTGTGGCTTGCAAACCTGATTAAACTCCCAGGAGTAGGTCCCTTGTCTACAGAACAGTCTCCTTCCAGAACTCATAATATTTGGTAATTCACATGCAGGACTGTCATACACACTGAACTGCTTTAATCCGGTTCTGCTTTCATTTGAAGCCCTTAAATCTCCTAATAACTTGCTGTTACTGGTACCTTCCCCCATAGAACACAGAAAATAACAGACATCTAAACTCTACATCACTATGTACAATGGGTCAACCTTGAGTAACAGTTGACTATATTGCAGGTTTACAGAACTACATAGTCAACTTCAGGCGAATTTATCATAGGGGCAATTGTTTATTGAGGTCTAGTAATCCAAAACTATCAATCATTTATTGAGGTCTAGTATCCCAATACAACTCATCAGATGTTGGCTTTCATTCATGAGGCTATCCCCACCACTTTCATCACTATTAATACCACTAGGCAGAGCACCAACATAACAGTCATAGAGCACAAAAGATCTTTTACCGGAGTCGGAAAACTATGTTAAAGAGTTATCAGTGGAAGGTGGAAGGATCATTTCTCAAAGGGGATGGACATTTGCAATTTTTTAATTTTAGAATTTAGTTAGAATTATTTTATTCACTTATAAAGCTCCAATATGTCTGAGAAAACAATAATAATCAGAAAGAAGCAGGTGGGCGGCATTGGTGTGAGGGTACCTGCAAGATTCTGATTGGTTACTCAGTATTCTCTTCCTGGATTAGATTCCAAACGGAAGTTAGGTGTGAGCGAGAAAGTGTTTCAGTAAGAAACTGGCTGTAAATTGAAAGCAGATGGCAATAAGTAAATAATATAAATTGCAAAAAGCACTTATTTCACGGTGCCAAACAGACAGGCAAATGTCTGTTGGTAACTTATCTGTTCCTTTAATACTGCCCACCTACTTTCCATAGTTGGACTTTTAAATATGAAAATGTGTTCACCCAACCTGGCCTAAATCCACATGCATCAAATTGTTCACCTTTCTGTGCATTTAAAGGCAGATCTATCCTCTTCTGACCAAACAATCCAGCCAGATGAGGTCAACAATTGCTCTAATTGTTCTTAGCAGGCAGTCTGGGTATGGTAGCCATTTTCAACTCAAAATGGATATTGGCTAGTATATAGCTAACTATAATTATCTGCCTCTTTCCTTCACCTAATTCACTGAGTTATTCACTGATCAACAAATGCTGTTGACGTTATTTGATTCTGTAATGCTGACAGTCATGCTAAAGATACAAAATAAACAATGTTAAAAACAGAAGAGCACTTTGTTTTGAATTCCTAATTAATTGTTGATTTACCTCTTGACTATTAGGCTTAGCAGGATGAAGAGGAAGCATTAATGTGATAACACATGACAGCTGCTGTTAACATCTGAGTCAATAGCACTGGATGGTCGCCATGACTTTGGAATGTCATCGTTAGCTTTATCTCTCTTGTTCTTTATTTTCTTCGTCTTGAGTAGAAATTTATAAGCAGATACCCCGTAGTGACTGTTAGTCAGGTGTCTCACAAAGAGATCATGTGATCTGCATGACATCACAGCAGAGCTTTGTAAAGATACGTCTCCTGGAGACTTTATTGAGCCCTTGGTCTGTTATGAGCCCTGTGTCATGTTGATAAGTATGAAGGAATCACTGCATGAGGACAATCTTTGCCATGTTTTTAACGGAGATGTCCAAAACTATTTTTGATATTTCATAATTTAAATTAACAAATATTTTTCTAAGATTTTTTTCTGAGTCAAATTTTAACATAGTAGTTAATAAGGTTGTAAAAAAGACACAAGTTCATCAAGATCAACCTAAAAAAAGTAAATAACCCTTGGTTTACCCACGTTGGTCCAGAGGAACAGAAAAGACAATTTAAAGTTTGGGAGAAATTTGCCTTAACATGGGTATAAGTTCTTCCTGATCCCTAGGGGTGATTAAACACCCCATACATTTTCTACATTAAATTCCTGTAGAAAACCGTTCCTACTAGTAAAGAACTCTCTTACAAAGATGGAGATTAAGGGCCTTATTGACAGAATTCACCTATTAAATTTGCAACAATTCCAGTCGCATTGTCAAAATAGTCAAAATAATTCACTTCTCCTTAACTGATAAAGCTGAGGATAGATTCGTCGAACAGGCGGACCTGCTACAGGCACAGTTTCATGTGTAGAGTGGTGAAGTCAAGTGAGTAGAAATAGAATGAGAAGTCAGGCAAAGACATGCAGAGTAATGAGAATTTCTCCACAATTACTCACCACATGCCACTAACTGTATATAAGTGAATATTACACCCCTTTCTATGTCTCCCTGTCCCTAGT
>WMED01023018.1:0-11540 GCA_019650415.1 Pipa parva
AAAAGGGGGTCCAACTCGTTACTAGCATGGTGTACCTAATAAAGTGGCCGGTGAGTGTAGATTGCAACAATTGTAAGTCTTTAGACCTTACTAAAACGAAGCTATGTGTGAAGATTCCTCCAGGAGCAGGTAATAGCTGTATGGCAATTATTAAGTAGCCATTAGCAACAAAAGAAATGAAAACAACAACTAATGGCACTATACAAGAAAAATGATTGGCTAGTGATAAATAATGAAATCTCAAAAATAGTTTGACTTTACATTCCTTATATAAGTGGCTAACACAATAGACTCTGGCCAGCATTTGTAAAATGTATGTGTCTATATATATCCGTACATCTAATGCCTACTGCCTGTGACAGAAATACACACTTTGATAAAAAAACATAAAAAAAAACATTGTTCTCTTTTATTTCCTGTCCTACATATAAAGTGGTACATAGTATGTAAAAATTTCTAATAGTTATCGTTAAAATAATTTGATGGATTGACATTTTTTTTTTATTATTTATACTGAACACTACTTTGATACAGTGTTCTGCTGCTGAAATGTTGTCACAGTTCACCTCTCCATCTTTATTTGAGGCAGCCGATATTCAAAGTTGATCTGATAAACTCACAGCACATGCCAGATTTTGCCAGTCCGGAGGAGATTAGTAGCGCCCATGAGTTTGATGCATGGGCAACCAGCTGCCTAACATTAGAAGAGTTGCAATGTTATTTATTTTGAGGTTCATATAAATGATCCCATAACTATGACGTTCAGTCTGGCAAGTCTACTAACTGACACCAGTAGTAACTGATTGTACACATGTTTAAAGCATTGTTGGCTAGTTTGTTTCTTTGGGCATGAAATTAAAATGCGGTCCAGGTTAATCAATTGCCTGTTAGAGTGGTTTATTGTTTTGTTTGCACACAACAGACTTGAATGTAAGAAAGAAAAGAATGCTTTGCTGTATAACAGACAGCAAAAAAAAATGTTAATTATTCATTCTGCTTCAGTGTACTGTAAAAGCAGATTTATTGGAATGGTAATTTGTTTTAGTTGCATGAGCTAGGAAAATATATCAGAAGTAATGAATTGTGTTTTAAGACAGGGTGAGGCAGAGATATCCGCAGAGGACAATTGAAAACAGTAACAGTCATTTTTATCGATTGACATGAGGAGTTGGAGACTGTGCTAACTGTCCTATGTCTCAACCTTAACCTGTTAGCAGCTGGCGTTGAGTAGCCGGTTAATGATGGATTGTGCGGATAGCCTCTCTCACTGAGCAAATGTTTAACCATGCAGTAGTCTGAGAAAAAACAAAACAAAAACCCAAATATTATAATGAAATGCAAGCTGCAGGGGAATCCATGTTGAGGGAACTGCTTTCCCATGTTGCTTCACTGCCAGGTGCCTGACACTGAGTAGTGTAGTGGATGGATGAAGCTTTGGAAAGAACTGACGCTAAAACCTCCTGCTGTGAAAGTTTCTATTTTCAAAGCTCCATGAGTTTCTTTGGGAATGTTATAGTCCCCATATGCTACCAGTGACATTGAGTTAAGCTACCCCCTCTGTTTTTTTTATGCTTCCCTTTAATAAGAGACAGCTACCAAAGAGGTTTCCCTTGCTGCTCACAAAATGAATTTCAATATGTTGCCATTGTGCTAAGCGGCATGTTCCCAACTGCTAATGGAACTGAATTTCCATCCATTATTAATAGGAAATGTACTCTGTTTTCTTTTCAGCCCTCCCCTCCCTCCTGCTCCTTGTGTTTTACCAGCAGGACATGCCACTGATACAGCATTGTAGGCCTGGAAAGTGAAAAAGAATCCTGCCAACACATGAGCCTGTTGTATCTGCTGTTCACTCTTTGCCATCCCATACTTCCCCACTCTGCTTTCTTACTTTTTCTTCCCACTGGTTTTTTTTTTTCATTCCCTTTCTTTTTTTTCCCTTTGTACTTCCTTCTTTGTTTTCTTTTTCTTTCCTTATACAGCCTTTGTCTGTGTTGTCTGTCTGGAACAACTTTTGCGCACTTGTTTTTGTGTTTGCTTCAATTACAGGACAACGGGCACTACCTTTGATGCTGCCTAGCCTTTTGTCTCACCTCCCCCCCCCCCCCCCCCCCCCCCCCCACACACACACACGCACACACGCATGCACTCCAGTAATTAACTTTGTCCATCTTTTATTTTGTTCCAGTCAATCGCAGTCCACTCTGTTGAGCATCTTCTCCCAGGAGTACCAGGTTAGAAGTTTTCTCCTTTGTGAAGCTTGACAGGTGCTTAATTGAATGATGAATGTCCCTTTATTTCTTTGTAATTGAACTGCCAGCCTGGTGATTGGTTTGGAAGATGTAAACCCCTTCACCCTCCCTCTCTCGCTTTCTGCTCCCTCCCCTTATCAAGCATTGCCTGATCCTGAGTGGATGCCTGCCAAGCTTTACCCATCCATCTGTCTAATAACATCTATCCTTTGCTTATTTGGTGGACTCGTAATAAATTATGCTAAACCATTATTATTCTGACAATAATAATTTCCCTGCGTTGCACGGCTCCGTGTGCTAAATGTTTGCTGACTTGCACTGTCAGGGCTACTTTCTTTTGCTGACAGAGATTATGATAAACGACCCTCTCTTGGAGTGGCAGAAGGCAAGAGAGGCAGAAAATGGAGTCATTTATCATCCAGTGACGGGTGTCAGTCATGTGGCAGCCCTCCAAGGAGCTGTCATTGATGTGTGTTTGTTTTTTTTTCTTTCTTTTTTTGTTAAAGTTATTTTTGATCCTGCTTTTAAATGCAGTGTTTGAAATAAAAAGGATATGGAATCGTTCTCAAAAATAGCACAGTACTAAAGTGGATGAATTCAAAAAGAAGCACAAAGTTTTAATGTTACATTTTGTACAGTCAGGTCACTCTGTCCTTGGCAGGTATGTTGGTGTTTTCTGTGCGTCAGTGCTGCGCAATCTCTTTTGCATAATCTCAGTGGTAAATTCTAATTAAAACACCACCGTAATCATCTGTAACTCCAACCTTGAACCTGAACCCCTGTCTCTTTGAACTCTTTTTGTTACTCTGCACTCAGCTTCCTGCCGTTTTCTTAAACAGGACTGCATACAATTACAGTTGTTACTATACCAGATTGTCTTATAAACTCACTGCCCAACAGAGAAACACATATGTTCTTGGGAAATACCTAATTTAATTCATTGGCGGTGTGCAATTGTAGGATTCTAGCAAACCTAAACATTATTCAGATCAGTTTCTCTTTGCTGTGCAAAACTGTGTGCGTATTTTCATCAACTTCCCTACAATCAGGTGCCTTTTTCCAAAACAACTAAAATTGTTCCATGTGTCACAGGATAAAATGTTGTCTTTATTTCTTTGTTTTTTTTTCTTTCTGTGATCTGATTGAGATGAGGCCTTTTTGGTTTTTATAATTTCAGAAATTGATGAAGAGGACACATGCCAAGCATCACACTCCTGAGTCTGTTGAGATGTACTATTCCAGGTGTGTTTCACTGCTCCTAACTACTGAGCCACTCTATGAAGAACTGTTTAGTGTTATATCTTTTATAAACATCTAAAAAATGTTATGTAATATAGAAAATAATAATGCTATCCACTGAAAAAAAATAGTGAAATATGCTGTACCTTTGGTTCTTATACACTTCAGATGAAGTTCACTACAGGTTTGAATGGGGATGACATTGTTGAACAGATTTTCTGTCATGTGACTGTTGAAAAGCACTACAGTTTCAGCAGACAATTCAATTGGGCAACCACAAATGGATAGTGTGAATTACATAAAAAACAATGACTTCTGCATGTAAGCAGTCCAACCTAGCAAATTGGTCTAACTGACTTACAGTCTGTAAGAGACCTAAAGGCACACATTATGCCTTATATATTATTTATTGGTATTCTTAGAAAATCAGCCTCAGTGAATTAGATCAGTGTGAAAATGGTATAAATAGTATATCATACTGTAAGCAAAAACAATAACTTGTTAATCTTACCTAAGGCCTCTTTCAGACTGCTGAATTTGTCGTGATTGTGAGTGGCCGACTTCAGAAGTCCGACAGACTCACACAAAACTCTTGACTGACATACTTCTTTTTCCCGCCAGGTACTTAAATAAAATAACCGCAAACCCAAAAGCTCCCATCCTCTTGGATTTAGCTAATGAGGTGAGTTGTTCTTTTTGCTGATAAACAATAATGGGATTCATTTTGAATAAAAAACAGAAAAGAAAAATGCTGCAGAGCACCTCTTAAAATATAAATATGTTTCTATATGCTGTATCTATGAATCTCTCTCTCTCTTTTTGACAGATGTTTAATGTTTCCTGACTTTGGTTAAAACAAATGTTTACAATTTTGAAGCAAGAACACAGCACTCCTACTGAGTGCGCAGCTTTTTGTTGGTTTCTATGGGCAGTTGTGGTTGTTGCTGACAATTACCTTTGGTGGACAGTAACATATGGATAATTGGCCTCTACTTAATTTATTAATACTTAGAGATATTTTACATTTTTTTTCATCATCTGCAATATTTGATGCTGTTTGAGCACATATAAAATAGATTTATTTCAGTGTTCATAGCAAAGGTATCCATGATCTGCTAGTGGACTAGCTCTTCTGAAAAAAAAAATCATGCTTCCCCTTTCATTGTCACACACAGTGTTTAGAATTATCGACTTTGAAATGCATTGCCTTTGATTGCCATGATATTCAGTGCACTGTGCCTCCTTATTGAAAAATTACTTTCAGACTAATGTCATATTCTAGAACAATCAGAATAGCTGTACTGACTTGCTGGAAGATTCTAAAACTTGACTTTATTGCTATTGTAAATATAAATAACACTTCGAGCTTTATTGAATAAAAACATCATAAAAAGTGAATATCTGCAGTCAGCAGACAAAACAATATGAAATCTGCCAGAAAAAAACTCTAAAATATTTATTTACTATAATGTGTATACAGAATTATGTCAGAGGTAAGGTGCAGCTTTCATTTTCAATCCTCCAAGGGACTGAATTAGATAGCTTCTAGTACATGCTTGTGTTACAACCCTTTGAACTGCCTTTATCCTGCAGAATAGTACAGTTTGCATTATAATTAATTCATTATGTCAGAATACAGCTGGGAGATATCTAATGTGTGACCCTTCAGCTGTTGTTCATCTACACATCCTACGTTGTCAAATGGTACTGAAATTTAGTTCATCATCAACCATATTCCTCTAGCTAAGAACATGTCTGGGGCACACCCTATATGAACCTTGACAAATCTTCTACAGTATATGTGATACATATGATTATAAAAATGTGAATCTTCAATAATTGTATTTTTTGCAACTATAAATACTTGCATGTAATCTATTAGTAAACTGGATATAGACATTATTGTTTCTCAGAAGTTTAACCAAGGATTAAACCATAATGATAGACCTTTGGTGCTTTTCAGTTAGTCTGTCTAAAACTTGCATTTTCTATTCATCCCACAATAATGCCATAGGAATGCAGGAAGCAGCGTGAGCAATAAAGGCAAGGAATAATGTGAGGAATGACCAATTAGGTAGGGTTTGGGAGCAGACTGCTTCTTTTTAACCATTGAGAAAAAGAACTGTGTTACTACTAAAATTGTAAGAGCACGCCAAGGGCTAAATTACGTATTTTAGGTCAAGTGTGACTGATCTGACTCAATATTATTACAACAAAATAATAGAAATTAGAGGTGTACATTCTTTGGCCCTGGATACTTTCAATATTTAATAAGCTAAAATACAATTCTGACTGTAAACTCTACGGAGCAGGGACCGCTATCCTCTTGTTTCAGTCATGGCCTGGCACAGGGTGAAATTTATTAAACTTTAAGACTCACATCGGTGAGTATCTACTCACTCCCCCATTCCAATCACCTATAGACTAAACAAGCTTATAGATCCCATTTTTAAAATAGATGAATTCACACCAGTAAGTTTTGCACAGATTTGCACTTTGATTCATGATGAACACCCAAAGCGTCTCATCTTTTCCAAATAGACACAAAGAGGTGTATAAATATGTGGTCGGCTGTCAAAATGAGTGCAAATTTGCCACAGCACAGAAAATAAAAATCTTTGCTGAATAACTAAAGTTGGCAAATTGTCAGGAATTCATGTGTATGTGCAATAATTTGTACTTTGATGAATAACCCTCTTAAATGTCAGACACTGTTCCCTAAATGACTTCATAGAGTGGCCATGCTTTACTTTAAGTAGAAGGTATTTATGCTGCAGTATTGCATTTGGACCAGTACAAATTAGCATTAGAATTTATTTGGTATACATGTTTTTTGTTAACGGTGTGAGAAATACAACTGAATATCCCTTTAGAGATGGGATAGATAAAAATGATGTGTAGGTCAACTTTCTATAAAGTAAACCTATAGAAACTTTTGGAAAATGCATTGTTTCCTGAATCCTAAACAGCTCTGCATTTTTTGTTTGCAGTCATTTTATATACATGCTATAAACTGCATTTGTTTCTAAACACTTTATTTATAGTGAACATTTTTTGTCTAAGCCCCTAAGTAGTAGAGGCCTAACGTAGCCTAAGCATGCTAAGTGTGTACAGTGCTTTTATCTCAGAAAAATATAGTGATGCCAAGATGGCTACTTTGGAGTAATGGATATTTACTGTTCTAGTGCTAGTTCAGCTTTGGTTTCCTACGATAAGCCTTATCTATAAAGTAAACAACTTCTAGCGTAAGTTCAGGTTGAGCTTCAGTTTTTCTTTAAGTAGCTGAAAAAGTTTACAACATTACTTAGCTGTGTAAATAAAATGAAATTCTACAGGAAACGAATTGTGTTGAAAGCATCCCCTTGACTATAACAATATCTCCTTTAGCCAAAATTATATCTCTCCCACTATGACTCTAAACCTTTTTAGTATAGTTGCTTTGTCCTCTGCTCAGCCCTGATCTACATCTTTGAATGTTCAGTCACATATGTGCAACATAACCACAATTAAAACACTATCAGCAGCATTGTAGCATATCAGTCGTGATTGGTATGTCATTTGTGTGGCCAAATTCGTACAAAGACCTTCAGCTATTATTCCTCCAAGATATGACTTCACAAAATAGTAGAGAGGGAACACAACTCTTTTGCAAAAATAACAAATCCAGGCCGCTCAATCCCCACTCTCTTTTTCGTCAGTGAATCCACCGGGTGCACAAGGAGCATAAAGCAGGACCAAAACTTGAAATAGATAGAATTCTCCGGCACTCCAAATGTGTATAAATCAGTCACGTTTATTGAACATCCATTAAAACAAACGTTAAAAACAAAGGCAGCACCTACATGTTTCACGCATATACATCATGATTAAGCGCTATATGCGTGAAACATGTAGGTGCTGCCTTTGTTTTTAATGTTTGTTTTAATGGATGTTCAATAAACGTGACTGATTTTATACACATTTGGAGTGCCGGAGAATTCTATCTATTTCAAGTTTTGGTACAACTCTTTTGCAAACAACTCATTTCAGATTTTGTGTCCTGAAAATTGTATTCAATGTCTTATTAAAAGAAATAATAATTTGGGGTAAAACGGGCAAAATTGTAATGGGGCTAAAAACTTTTCAGGCACCGGTCTTATATATGCTGGAGATGTAGAGGAAAAATACTATATATTTTTAGATTTGTTCATGAATAAAAACTTATTGGCATGAAATGAATTTGTAATATTTCTTTTAATCAAAAGTGAAATGAGAATCTGCATGTTTTTTTATTGCATAATACAAAAAGAAGGTGTCAGAGTATATCATGTCTACTATGAGGAAAAAAAAATAAAAGAAAAAAATCAGATGACTGAGTGGGTGTAAAAAAATGCAAGTGGAAAAAGAGTATAACAATTTAAAAAATTTTGTATTTCTTTTTATGCTTGAGGAATGGGTTTAGGGGTGTTTGAACTCTTGCACTTTTTCTTATAAATTCAAGTTGTAAATATCTGATTGTATTGTGATCATAAGTGTATTAAACTGAAATGTGCAGACATTTTCATGATGTACTAAAATAAAAATGTTGTTTTTCTATTATAAATAAAGATATAGATCAGTGAAGGACTTCCTTTTTAGTTCTATAAAAATACATACTGCTAACTATTGTTTTCAGGTTAGTAAGTGATTTACATTTATTTTCCTTATATATCATCAGATATACAGGTATCCATGGAACCACTGAAAGAATTTCTGTTTGTTTTCTTCTACTGAAGAAAATATAACTACTTATCTTCACCTTACTAGCTCTTGCCACCTGACTTTTTTCTTGTGCCTAAACCTCTAGACATTCCACAAACTACCTGTGATATGGGCAATACCGACGCTCTTCTGGTATTTAGCTGACTTAAATCCCTTGCACAGTATTTTGCACATAAACCTCTACTATTCCTTGCTGCACACCCTTCCTTTCACTATTTAGTTGCACCTGCCTGTTCTGTTTTCCAAAGATTTCATATTGTGGGTAAGAGCTCTGTCCATCAATGGGATTGTTTTTGGTCTACAAAATTTATTATTTTGACAGCTTTCTCCTGTGATATTGGATTACCTACAATGTGAATTCCATTTGGAAAAACATAAATAACCTTCAATTCTCTGCATTGTATAACACATGATATTCTAGTCCCTTGGCTAGACTTGTATCTACTGCAGTGTATTAAGAACCTTCTCTGTTTGACGCTGCTTTGTAATCAAAATTTTAAAAAATCTTAAAATGGCCATTAGAAAAACATTGTGCTTATATTAATCTATTTGAACTCTTTTATCTCTTTCACTATTCTACAGTGGTCTTGAATGTCAGTAGCTGCTTTGTGTGATTTGACTACAGTTGAGCTGAGTCTACTATGTATCTATGCTATGGAGATGATAAGTGGCTTTTCCCTTATTAAGCACTTTAGATTAATTTGTAAGAGACAGAAATAAATATGATTCTAAAGAATGTTATATTTTTTCCTAAAGAGAACATACAGAGATTTTATATTTTAGGATGGTTTTATCCAACTGGCAGAGATCCTGAAAGCAGCAATTTTTGTCAGAAGGAAGCCTGTATCCAAAAGAAGACTTATTTTTTAATTGAAGTTGATGTAGTCTAATTGTGAAGTAAAAACCACTCTGGTTTCTTATGAACATACTGTGTGTTAACAAACAGAATCAGTATATTTGCCTTTTGACTGGTTAAATGTTAAATCATCTGGAAAAAAAAATTGAAATCCTTATTTCCAGTTTTTTAATTTTGTTATTAAATTGACAGCACTTTTCAAAACTCATCTGTTATTCTCTAGATCCTATATCAAAAAACACATCTTTCGCCTTAAGGGCGAAATTTAATAAAGTTGAAAATGCCGATTTTGGCTTTTTTGAGTTTTGTACATCTCAGCTGGTCGATTGGTAAAAATCAATCGATAATTTTTGATCGATTTTTACCAATCGATTCTTTTCGATTGAGTTTTTCGATCAGATTTTTTGATGGAAAGGTAGTCATACTACTAATTTAAAGTATGGCTACCTTTCCATCGAAAAATTAGATCCAAAAGTTTTGGTCGGTACATATTGATCAAAAAAATCTCACGAGAAACTTCCAAAATTGAGCTTGAATAAACTCAGAAAAGCGAAATCGGGCTTTTCCAAGTTTATTAAATTTCACCCTAATAGGGAGAAATTTATTAAACTCAAAAAAGCCTTTTCAGATTTTTTCGAGTTTAATCGGAAGAATGATTTGAAGTTTGTCCCAATAAGTATCTCGAGATTTGCATCATGCAATACTTTCCGTGACAAACTTTTTTAAATTAAATATATCCATGGAGAGGAAGCCATACAGTATAGTTACCTTTCAATGGATATATTTAATTAAAAAAGATTGCCACGGCAAGTATTGCATGAGTCAAATCTCACGATACTTACCGGGAGAGACTTGAAATCATTCTCCCGAGTTATTAAACTCGGAAAAGCGAAATCGGGCTTTTCCGAGTTTATTAAATTTCACATTTTTAGTGTCCATGCAGTAAGAACTTTCATGAATGTTCAGGTCACTAATTACAATCTCAAAAAATATATTTGCATTCATCCTAATTCTATTATTTATCCTAGATTCTGTGCATCCTGATTTATGAGACTAGGAAATTGAGACTACATGTAATATAGCATTACATTATAATTTACCTAAATTCTTATTTATTGAATTAATTCAAAGGAATGTTGAATGCATCGTTAAAGATGTGTGAAGATTTTGTTAATTCAATATGTTTTTAGCAAAAATCTATAGTCTTAAAGATACTGAATTCTGTTTAGAGGATTTACCCCTCCTCCCACCATTTTCATTTTTCGTCTTTCTTTCTCAGCTCTGTTCCTTGTTGTGTTTCATTGTGAGAGTCTCCTAATGCATTAGGGAAATGTTGCAATAACCAGTAGCACATTATTACCTCCAAACAATCAAGCTGCCATTTTTATATGATACTTAATATTTAAATGACACCTCACTGCATCTGCTGACGATTGATGTAACAGCGCTACTTTATGAGTCAATATATATTTAATCAGTGAAAACTGTAAAATCTGATGAGAGATGTATAACATAGTGGCAGGGTATGGTTGCAGAAGGCCAGTTAAAGCTGCAGCTCTGTGCCATTGGGCTGTTTGGCATGCAACTGAACACAAACACAATTTTTTTTTACTTGAGCTGCTGTATACATTTATCTTCATGCACACACAGGGCAATCTTAGCCATTTTATATCTCCAAAATAGGAAGGGAATATACATAGTAAAATAGTGTAAAAACAAAACTGGAAAGCGCTGAAAAATTAAACCTTATAATGCAAAATCAAAAACACAGTCTCTTGCAAAATAGTCCAAATAGTTGATTGCAGCATCTCTTATTGTGTGAAGTGTTCTTCAAAACTTCATTAACTTCTTAGTGAAAACTTAGGAAACTGGGAAAGAGAAGCGCAAAGAAAAAGGCACTAAGTGCCTTATCGAACCATACCCAGAAGTGACGTCAAAATCGTCACTTCTGTGACCGTGGAACGCGGAATACTGGGTGTTTGGAACGCATTTCCGCGTTCCACGGTCACGGAAGTGACGATTTTGACATCACTTCCGGGTCACAACGTGGTAACTCGGCATTTAAAAGCCAGCCGCGCTTAATATGTAAGTATTACTTACCCACAAACTCTCCCGAAGAAGCTACTTAGCGAAACGCGTTGAGAGGGGTGCTGTGACCTGCTGGGCATATCTGGATTGTTCCCATCAACACTTTTAAACACTAGAATTTGTTTCAAAGTGTTCCTGCTTTTTTGATTACCACAAACTGCATGCTGATGAGCTAGAACAAAGTGTGTTTGTGAGTACCTTTTATTCATTCATTCTTTTACTGAATTTGTCACACAATAAACGGATTTACACCATGAAGGATTCTTTTCGTTTCCATCTATGAGCCCTTGGCTTGTGTGACAAACGATTGTTTGTGGAAGGAAATTTTCACCTGTGACATCTGATGAAGAGTCCCAGGAGTTTGC
>WMED01023021.1:0-11539 GCA_019650415.1 Pipa parva
GGGTGGTTCGCCCAGGGCGCAAATCTAGCCAGAACCGGCCCTGCTGGTGAGTACTGTAGTATTATATGGTGCTTTACTTGGACTAACAGTTCATTGTTTAAGCCAAGTATTAGATATTCCCTCTTCATCAGGTCAGAGCAGTGCTAAAGGATACACAGTTTGTAGCATATTTAAAGTCTGTGAGGCACTGAGAAACTAAATGACAAATAACCAAAAAGCGCAAGTGTTAAAGGAGACCTAAAGTGAAAAAATTAAAAAAAACAAGTGTTAAACAGTCACAGTATGAGCTGTAATTAGCCGGCTCTTGATGCTTCCAACGACGCCTCCTGCACAGCTCGCTGGCTGACTGAGAAGCCACTGCGCAGCTCCTTCTCCTTACTTGGCATCATACATCATCACGCTCATTGCAGGGAGCATTCTCATTGGCTCCGCAATAAATGTAATGATGTTTAAGCCCTGAAACACCCGTGGTGTAACAGGGTGGGAGGAGCTGCGGCACTGGCTGCCAGTCTGCCAGCGCTGTGAAGAAGCATCGGGAGCCAGCTAATTACAGCACAGCTCATGCTGTGACTGTAATCAACCAGTTCTGTATAAGGTAAGTATTTTCACTGTTGTTTTTTTTTCACTTTAGTTCTCCTTTAAGGTAATAAAATCAAGTTTCTCAGTTCCTTACAGACTTTAAATATGTTACAAACTGTGTATACCTTAGTACTGATCTGATCTGATGAAGAGGGAATATCTAAAGCTTGTCTTAAATAATAAACTGTTACTCCAAATAAAGTATCATATAATAATAATAATAATACAGTACTTATCTTTCTTATTCATTCAATTGGACTAATATGGCTTAAAATATTTTGGTGGTCTTTTAAAGGGAACCTATCATTAAGTAAAAAGGGGGGATCTCAGTGGACTTATAATCAAAAATGTGCACGGGATTTTGCTTTACAAGGAGCATTAAAGTACAATGTGTTATACTGGTGACTGGGAGACACACAGTATGTTGCATGCTACACTGTATGTTGCAGTGTCGGAGCAGTAGACTTCTTTCTACTGGTCCCCACAGACTTTCATTAGTACAGCTGTGTTAACTCTCCAAAGTACATCTAAAGGTGCTTTTATGGGGACCTGTCTGCAGTGTGCCTTAACTTTTATCTCCAACACATCACAATACTGCTAGTAATTGTTTAATACTGCTGTCCTAAACGCTATTATGTAGGGAACTGGCCAAAATATGATATTTTTCACTTTTTTTTTTCCACTTGATAATGAAGCTCCAAAAAGCAGAAAACAGCATTTTCTAAAAGTGCATTCATGAAAGGTCAGTCACAGAAATGCAATACAGTACTGTTTATAGATGCATAAGGAAAAAAATGATTTAATGAAAGATTGTAGGATAATGATGTCTCTTTAAAAAATGATATACTGCAAAGCATAAGCATCATAGTATCTAGTAAAAACACATCATGCCTTCCATTAGATTTATGAAACCTCACATTATGTCCGTACTGAATGCATTATTGTAAATTATTTGCAATTATAAAGCCATAATAATCAGCAACAAATTTACACGGCTTTATTAGTTAATTGTAAACCTTTAGGATTTGGGAGATGTATCTGCATTAATTTCTGATATAACAATGTATTACATGTTTTAAAAAAAAAATGAATACTTTAAAGGCAAACAAACAACAGAGGTCCATATTCAGAAAATGGATCATTCATAAACCTATCATTAAAAGCTTAAGAAAATCCCAGTATTTCCATAGACCAAATGTCATGTGTTGTATATTGTTAATACATTAGCAGGCTTGCATTTTCCTAGCAATCCTCCACAAAGACCTTTTAGCATTTCCCTGTGCAAAGAAAGTCAGTCTTGTGATGATTTTTTTTTTTTTGTCTCTCAGAGGAATTAAAGGATATTTTAAGCTTCAGTGATCAGCTCAAAATGCTCATGCACTGGAGGATATTACCACCCTGCAAGCCAGTAATGAATTAGTGACCTCCCTGTGAACTAGACCCTTTCAGATAATTCTCTAAGTAATCCATTGTAAGGCAATATCACAAAATCACTTGAAAAAACACATAACTTCAAACATTTTCTAGATTTCAAGATTGTGAAGTCTTTCAGAATGTTAAATATAGATAATGATCATCAACCTTTATTTCTAAAACACTGCCCCACTGCAGAACAAGAAGGTCACCACATATGAAACTGGAATGGTGTTAGAGGGCTAGAGTAATATACTTAACTTTCCAGAACCTATGGAAATTGGCCACCATCCCCCATTTTCACAGGCTCACGCGAGCCGATCAGAGATAGTTAGAGGGCCGGGTGTGGCCTGTGGGCCGTACAATGTCCAGGTCTGCTCTAACCTAATCATCGGAGACTTCAACACAGTGCACCACCCACTCTTAGACAGATCACAAACAAACCAACATAATACCATCACAGACACAGGGATATTATTCATCAAGGAACACCTGAACTTAATAGACACCTGGATATTCCAAAACCCCACTGACCAACAATTCACCTACTACTCAGACCCACACAACTCCTTCTCAAGAATCGACTACTTTTTCATGTAAAATACATTAACCCCTACAATAGCCCTAAACAAAATTGAAGAAATAGCAATCTCGAACCACACGCCAATACTATTAGACCACAATCTTAGAACTACAACTAATATCCCACAACTGGAGAATACCCACATATCTCCTTCACTGAGAAAAATTCCAAGACTAACTTAAACAACAGTCGAATAATTACACAGATGACAACATTCAACACATTGATGATAATATATTCTGGATAATATATTAATTCTGATAATATATTAATCTCGGAGAGAAAAAAGAACAACACAAGAAACTTACAACACTAAAAACAGAATGAACAAACACATATTATGCCTTCCTGTGCAACCCTAAAGAACAGAATAAAAAACCTACAGAACAGCTAAACAAGCCTACAACCTCATCCTGGCAGAATTAGCAACCCACCACCATATGATGCAGAAAATGCATTTGATCAAGTACCATGGGAACATCTGACCAGAATTATCAAATTCCAACATTTCGACCCCACCTTCTTAAACATATTCAGAATACTATATAACTCCCAACAAACATTCCTCACAATAAATAACCTTAACTCAACACCTTTTCAACTTTCCAGAGGAACTAGACAAGGCTGTCCACTGTCTCCCTTTCTCTTCAATATGGCTCTTGACCCCTTCATACAATACTTGCACAACCAAAATAACTACAACTACATCTGTTATGATTTCGCTCAGCATTGGGTGAACTGAGTGGCGAAATCATCACAGCACATGCCTGAAGCAATCGTGATGATGCTGATGCCACTCTGCACTGCCAATGCTGGTCAGTAGGGGGAAACCCAAGAGCAGCTTCATAGCTATAGCGATAGCTATGAAACTGCCGTCCTTCTTGAAGGTAAGCGACTTGATTGCCGATCAAAGTGATCAAATCCCATCTAGTGCCAGGTAAGTTTTAAAATATGTTATTTTGGTTTTAGTTCTCCTTTCAGTGTCTACATCCTAGCAGCACAATACGTACATGCAGTAGATTGGATCACAGGCAATGAAAGATATACAAATATGAAACTCGAACAGAATATGTCACCAAAGATGTCTCTATCACCACTTCTTCATTCCAACCACAGAAATTGAGAACCACATGCTACAAACTACCCATTCATAACTTTAACATGCAAAGCTTGGTACAAACTGAGGAAATTGAATAAACTCCAGCCTAACTTCTCAATACTCCTCCCATTACACTCAAACCCACAATTCCCTCAAGGCATGAACTCACCCATCATAAGACAATGGAAAGAGGTATAAATAAAAACAATCTAGAATATGTTAGACCAACACTACAAAATCCTACCCATAGGACAACTCCAGAGATTAAACACCTCCATGACCCCCCCTACCTCTTCACATATTTTCAACTACGATCCTACCCAAAATGCTGCCTAAACAAACTCTCTAAACCAGACTACAACAATCGGCTAGATGACTTAAACCAGACATTTCTCCTCAATCTCCTATAACACTAAAGATATCTACAAACACAGTAGACCACAAATTGATTTGACCAAACTGAAAATTGGAATGGGGGAACTGGCTGAGATACTTCCCTAACCTCAAGCTCTCAGACTTGATTTGATCCACTGCACATGATGAAAAAATATTGACATCAAGTATGTACTAGGATATGACATTCAAAATCCTACACTGGACATACCAAACTCCATTGAAACAATTTCGGGCCTAATAACATCCTCATCATGCCCAAAATGCCAAGCATCAGATGCAGACATGTTTAATTGCCTATGGGATTGCCCAATCATCCAACTACTGTGGAAAGAAATGATAATTATGCAGCCAAGACAAACTTAAAATAAAATGCACCCTCACAGCATACTGGGCCATATTTGGGATATAGGACAATTCCATCCATAAAGCAATGAAAGCAGAAAACTGAGCACTTTTAATTAAAATGGCAGCTGCCATATAAAAAAGCAATTTCCGCTCACTGGCTACAATCCTCACACCCTACCAAGGATTAAATCTTTATACAACTTCAATTTTTATTCAAAAATGGACTGGCTACATTCCTTAAGTCAAAAAGAACAAAATCGGTCAACTCCTTCCTGGCAGTGTGGTTCCCCTATATCAGTGGTCGGTAAAGTGCGGCTCGTGAGCCACTCTTTAGCAGTCTTGTTGTGGCTTGGAGCGCACTGCTGAAGCCACACCCAAGCCCCACCTACGACCACTGACAGCTCTTCTGATTGGTCGTCGGTGGTCATGAGAGGGCACGCCTCCCTCCTCCAGCGGATTACAAGATAGTTGTCACCGCTGGAGGGGGAGTGAAATGGCTAACTCCACAAACAACTTTGCCGACCCCTGCCCTATATCAAATACCCTACCTGAATCCACCAAGTCATTTCTCAAATCCCAATTTCAATATACAGCATCTTATTGCACACAAACACTTAATGGACACAATCCCATCAACTGAAAACACAAATTTTAACACACCAGTGGTCCTAAGGGCAGAGCACTCATATATAGCTAATCCTATAAGAAATTAAAATGTATAAGCAAACATTATGTATTACAGCTTTACCTGCAACAGAATCTCAGAATTGTCTCAAAACAAATCATGGTACTATTGAACAGCCCAAGCATAAAATGTTTTATAAAAATATACACCAATGCTTTCATGAATAATTGAAATGTTCATAATGTTAAAAACATTACATTTATTTAAATTGCTGTCACAATAAAGAAACAATTAAAATAAATAAAGCAGTACTTAATGGTTGGAAAACAACAGTATATCAGACAAATGTATGTATTTGGATAAATAATTCATTGTAAACAGAGTCCCACTTCCCCTTTAACTTACTGAAATGCATAATGAATGTATTTGTCACAACATATTTTAGAAGGGACCAGATGCATACTACATGCACCTGGTGCCAGGAGAACAAGTCAATTTTTAATGGTGACCCCCATACTCACAGCAACTAACACTAGCACAAAGCACAAAATATCTATATGTGAATTCAGGCTCACTAACATCATGTCTCTGGTGGTTTTATTGGCTTAAGCATTCAAAACAAAAGCTACTGTTAGTTCCACTATGTGATGCAACGGGGGCACTTGTGCACTAAAAGAACTCCAATGTTTATAAAAAATTCATATAGTGGCAATCACACATATACAATTTTTAAAAACCATTATAAGGCATTAAAGGCAACACAGGAGAGTATACCATTAAAAAGGGGAACTAAATGCAAGAAGCTTTTTTTTCCTTTTAAATGTAGTTTAATACATTTTTTGTATATCATTTTTTACTTGTTTTGCTCACATTCCCAGCGGTTTTACTTCTAAATTATTATTACATCCTTCTGAGAAAATATTAACCCAGAGCTGAATTTAATTTAAGTTTAAACAAAGTTGCAAGTGACAAAATCTGCTTTGCAAATTAATGGGACACTAAAAACTCAGAAACAATGCTTCTCTGTAACCTATCCTAACTAAGAATAACCCAATTACAGAGTCATCTAGTATTTTACCTAACTCATCCCCAGAAATCAGTCTTTATATGTCAGCGAGAGCAAGCAGTACACAGAATCCATTTTGTGATTTTAGTCACTCCCCCATCTGTGCCCTGGGCATTATTCACTTCAGAGCATGCTCAACCAAAACTCCTGCCCCTAGTAAGGCAACAATGGCGCGAACTGCTATGTACCCAGAACCCAGTTACTGATAAAATGGCTGCAGTGCTGACTGCAGCTTACAAATCATAATGCAGCTGGGATTTTTGTATTACTAGTGATTTGTATGTATGTATAATTTTATTTATAAAGTGCCACAAACATACGCAGTGCTGTATTCAGATTTCTAAAATTTCCTTGCAGTGTTTCCTCTTGCCAAAAGGTCCATTTTCAGTATGATACACGTTATAAAGGTAGCTTAGTTCTCCTTTAAAAACCTTTCATCTTTACTAAGAAGGCATTACTTTATGTTTAATGTAATCTGTGACTTTTGTAACTGTTGAAATGGTCTATACACCTGTACCTCTGTGATATCAGAGGCTTTACCAATCATGCACAATCATATACAATCATATCTACTGTATCATTATATAAAATATAGCGCGAGTCATTTACATGACAAATTCTGCAGCAGAAACATTGTGCCTGTACTGTTTAGTTCCATTAGTTTGTTCTGATTATGGTCGGGGATTAGTCACTGTACATGAATATTAACAATCTGTTATGGGTTTTCATTTGCTGCATGAAGGAAAAAATATATAGAATTGAGAAATCTATTCAGGCCAGACAGAGTTTATAGCATCTTGCACAAACAGCATTTGCCATTGTCTGTTTAGACTGACATTACATAAATATGGTTTAGCTGACAGTTATTTTTACCATCATAAATTGATTAGTTAAGATCATCCACAAAGGAAGCTCATACAAAGATCCCTTTAACAATGACCTTTGGCCTACATGTGGGTGTGACTTTATCCACGATTATTTAAAAAAAAAAAAAAAAAAAATCATCCTTAGTAAAATGAGAAATCACATTAAACCCAGTGCCAAAATTTAACGTGTATTAAAGGAGAACTATTATTAGAAAACATACTTACCTCACTGCAATAGCAGAGAACCACTAAATGTACTGTTAAATTACCCCCTCCCCTGACGTCAAACTTAACATAAAGCAAATGCACAAAACGAAAAAAAAAAAAATATCGATCAGCGCATGGACTTTATGTTCAGTTTGGCAAACTGAGCCAGGGGGGCAGGTACCATGAAGAGGTACACGTCACATACAGTGAGGAGAGTACTATGATGCAATACACGTCACATACAAGGGGGCGGGTACTATGACATTGTATACGTCACATACTGGGAGCAGGTACTATGACGTGGTACATATCACATACTGGGGGGCAGGTACTATGACACTGTATATGTCACATACAGGGGGGCTGGTACAATGATTCTGTATACGTCACATACAGGGGGTGGAAGCGAGAAGCAACCAGCAGAGAAGGAAAGAGGAGAGTCAAAAGTCACCCCAAGACAATGTACAGAGGTTACAGGGTGATAATCACACCATCAACTAGAATGGAAAAGGCAAGAACGGGTCCATATTTGAGTGGAAAGATGATCAATTCCATTTTGGCAACATTTAATTTGATCTGGTGCTTGGCCATCCACGATGAGATTGCCAAGAAACAGCTGGAAATTTGAGACTGTAATTCAGGTGTTAGCACAGGAGCGGATAGGTACATTTGGGTATCATCGGTATACAAGTGATACTGAAGACCAAATGAATTGATGATATCACCCAAGGAAAGAGTGTACAGGGAGAACAGGACAGGGCCAAGGATGGAGCGCCTTGAGGTATATTGTCCTCTTAAACAAAAGACAATGGAAGATCTTTGACCTTAATAATATAACACAGAATGACAATAGCTGCGGGCAAGAAAATAAAACTGAAAAAAAAATTCTTAAATTCAATTTTGAAAAAAACAAAAAAAAATCTAAGCAAGAAATCTAGAAACTGCAAAAACGCCAAAGTTTTTTTTTCCCAATATGTAATATTTAGCATACAGCGAACCTAAATTAAAAGGAGCAAGAACAAAGGTCATGTTCTAAATAAAAAATAAGTCTTCACAAGCCCTAAACAATTTACAATGAAATTGGCAGGGGGAGAGTGTTACATAAATTGCACAGCTTGAGCTGGGAAATGGAATTGTAACACCAATGAAACAATCTACAGACCATGTGTCCTCTCCTTCGGAATTCATTATAGATTGGCTCATGTGGCTGGAAGCAAATTGAAAAGCAGACACAGTAATGGGGTGTGGAATGGAAGGAAATATGAGGGCTAAATTGCATGATAAAAAAAATAATAAAATAAAATGTCATTTTTATTTTTTTTCTGACAGTTTGTCCATTATCTTGTGTCACACACTGATTGCTCGCTGAAGCTGCAAGCTATCTTCTTATAGCAGTTATTAAATTGGGATACTACTGAAGATTTGACGCTTAAGAGAAATATTATAGGTTAAAAAAAAAAGGAAGCAATTGATGGCTTTCCTTTGCTACAAATGAGTTGCTATCCTACTAAGCACTATGGGAATTACACACTTCCAAACAAAGGCTCAGATTTCAAAAAAAGGTTGACTTCAAAGTAGGGAATAAAGATAATATTTCACACTCAATTGTTCTGTACATGCTAAAAAATACTTCTTACAGAATATAACGTGTATATTATCATTGTGCTAGATTAAACATTCAAGAAAGCATTCACTTATTTAGCAGGATAACATCCCATCTGGAGGGCACTGCGCAATTGGAACCCATGGACGAAGAACAGAAAAGCCAATCATTTTAATACATCTGACTGAAAGGTACACGAGAAAAAATAATGTGTATCAGCATCATTTCCTAAATATTTTTTTGGGAAAAATAAAATCAAGAAAATGTTATTATTTATTTTTTTGATAAATGTCACCAGGAAAAAAATCTGTTCATTGTGCCTTGAAACAATAAATACTGT
Source organism: Pipa parva (assembly GCA_019650415.1). Taxonomy (NCBI): domain Eukaryota; kingdom Metazoa; phylum Chordata; class Amphibia; order Anura; family Pipidae; genus Pipa; species Pipa parva. The sequence goes on from WMED01023021.1 coordinate 9,123, forward strand.
TTAGTATAGTGGATTAGCATCAGAAAATGATTTACCTTAATTCTCAGAAAGTTTTAACAGTTTATAGTGTTTTTCATAAAAGAAGATTGGCTTGCTTCTTTATCAACAATCTGTGACTGTGATACAAACAAACATGTTATAAAGCTGCCATTGTTTTCATCAGTGCCACCTAGTGACCTTATCAGTACAGCAGTGGTTATAGATTAGGCAGATTTTGCTGACAATTTTTACATAAACCAGTCATTACTGAGAAAAAAGAAAAGATACATAATGGGAACTGCTAACAATTTTCACGCAAATGCTTCTCTAAGCACCAGCATTCAAGCAGGCGTTAATTTAACTTCTTAAAATAGGTCTTAAAAGCTTACTAGGATTCATGCTTCACTTGCACCTGGTCTCTAACACAGATTTTCACAAAAATGTAAAAACAGGTGCAGGTGGAACAAAATGGAAGTGGAAAAGGAAGTACCTGGCCTCCATTTTTTACATTAACGCCATGTGATACACCTCCCCTTTATGTTTTGTTTGGTTGCTATGGGTTACTGAACGCGCATTGCCTATATCACTGCATAACTCAGGGGTCTCAAACTCAATTTACCCAGGGGCAGCTGGAAGTAGAGTCCAGGTGAGGCAGGGCCGCATCAGGTTTTCCACAAGAAAACAACAGATTAAAAACAATACATGGCCCTGCGGGGCAATCAGCGGCTTTGTGGGGCAACATGCAGCTCTGCTGGGTGATTTGCATCTGCTGGGGAAATTAATACCTTTGTGGGGAAATACGCGGGTCAGCGGGGCAATGTGCGGCTCTGCGGGGTAATGTGCAGCTTTATGGGCTACTGGCGCATCTGTGATTTTTTTTTTTTCATTATAATTGGGGGTACATTTTATTGCTAGGGGGCAAGCTGGGGACACTGGGGGTATTGTGGGGCCACTGGGGGAGTATTGTGGGGGGTGTGGGGCAATTGGGGTTTATTTTAATTTTTAATATTGGTGGCCGTGGGGGGGTCAGGGGGCTGGTTGGGGAGTCTTGCTTACCCCCCCGCAGAGTTCAGCAGCGCGTGCTGTTGCTGCCGCTGCTGGCAGCACATTAGAGGAGAAGGAACCCGGAAGCGCTGATCACATGCGCTCCTGGGTTCCTATTGGCTCCTGTGACCAACAGGGTCACAGGAGCCCTCCTCTTTGCACGAAGGGAGTCAGCAGGACTCCCTCTGAGTCAAATCGAGCGCTCCACCAGTGAAAAAAACACCTGGTGGAGTGCAGGACCGGGGGACATAAACTAGCGTCTCGAGGGCCGCAGTTGGCCCACAGGCCGCGAGTTTGAGACCCCTGGCATAACCCCTAACTGCATTGTAAAACCTTCATAAGAACAAGACGAATTCTCCAATGTCTGAAAATGATTTGTGCTCAGAAAATATTGATTGCAAAGCAAACTCGCTCTTTTAAAGATGTCATAGAAAAACATTCCATTTAACATCAGGAAACAGTACAGCAGGATTCCTTATATACTAAGAAATACCAATATGCAAACAGTATTGTAAGTACATGTGCTGATGCTTGGCATAATCAATTGAAAAACAGACTCTTTTCTAAATAAGCAACACTTTTCTTTATAAAGAGATAACTGACAATAATGGGCACAAGGTACAATCCAGTTAGGAGAACATACACAAAAAGAATTATGAAACTAAAATTATGTTAAAGAGGATATAAAGTCACATATTATTTTTGATACTTCATTATTAATTTTAAAAAAAAAAACATTTCTTTTTATATATTGTTCATATTTTTTTTCCCTTTCTCTGTCATGACTTTACCTCCTGAAATATTGTTAATCTTTTACACATCTGCTCTAAGAGAAATATTCAGTCAGGACAGAGTTTTAGTTATATTTAGGCTAGATTCACACTAGCGTATTGTGGTGCAGCGTATTTTGTAAAAATTCTCTGGCGAAAATACGCTGAGAAAAGACACCAGATGAAATCCATAGAGAACAATTCTAATGGAAGAAAAGTGTTCACATAGTGTTCCAGTGAGTGAGAATTACGCTAGAAAACTACCTGCGCTATTTCTTTGAGCTTATGGAACACGGCATATTTTGTGTGACTAAATTAGTTTCAATAGGAATATAACAGTTGCGATCACACACAGAGTAACAATGCACTGCGTTTGCAAACCGAGATTATTTTGTAATAGCAACAAAGGCAGGGAAAAAATGCCTATGAAAACTGCCTAATAAAGAAAATCCTCTTCAAATCATAGGAATGGATTCAACTGAAACCAACTGACAGTAGGAGACATTAGAGGACATTTTTCTTTATTGTCCTTTCAGTAGCTGGTAATCGAATATTGACAATGCAGAAAAATGTCTTCTAATGTATCCTACTTTCAGGGGGGAATTCAGGAAGCTCCGAAGTGAG
>WMED01023025.1:0-11537 GCA_019650415.1 Pipa parva
CAACTTATCGCAGTGTCACATGTATGTTTAATCTGCTTAGCCAATCAGCATCTAGTCTTGATTTTGCATGATCAGCTATTTTCCAGATGAGCAAACTTTGTTATAAAATAATGTAAATCTATCATTAAAACCAGAAATGTTTTTGGAATGACAGACTGGTGTGTGTCGTTGTTTTAAGCTAATTTCTCAATACAGATCTGTATAAATTTCTTCCTCTTAGAGATTTGGCCCCTGGCAGGGAAGACTTAGTCGTAGTTTCCACGACATTATGTTTGAAGCCTGAAATGTGGCAAAAGGTAGAAAAGTTCAAGGGGACAGAATACTTTCGCAAGGCACTGTATATTTAAAAAAAAGTTTATTTCATTAGTAGAACCTAATTTAGTATTCCAGTTTTGAGGTGACAGGTCCACCTTAAGTCATTTTTATGGGACCCACCTTAAGTTATATAAACTGGAAGATTCTCTGGGACCACTACTGGAAAGCAGGGATGGGAGGGGGAGGAGTACCTGCAACATGCTGGAATTTTATTAGGGTCTGTGATAGGATAGATTGTTTGATAACATACTTTAGCAGTGAGAGAGACAGGCACAGTATGGCTACTGAGTAGAAATATAACTTCACCAGGAGCGTATAAGATCCAGGTGTTTCAAGTGTCCTGGTCTGTCTTGATATTATTATATAATGTGTTGCGCTTCTCTGATTTAAAGCTTTTCTTAGTTCAATGATGCAACAGGACAATTTTAAGTTTTTGCTAGTTGTTTAAATAAACCACAAGGAATGGGTAGACCCTAGAGGTGAGAGGAGAGCATCCTCCTTTCAGGTATGCCATTTATGACAACTGTAAATCCTCCAACGTACTGAGAATGTAAAGCTGAGCTGTGTAAAACTAATATTAATTCACTGTATTACCAACCTTATTTTTATACGGTGGGAGAGGAGGAGGGGAGGGAGGGCACAGTGAAGACAGTGTGAGCACAGGCAGAGCAGTGGCAGACGGAGCAAGCAATGCTGCTCATCTCCATCAGGGGTGTCCTCCTGTAACAGTATAACCTTAATAGTGTCCTCCATAACAGTTGCTGTTATTGTGCTATATTTTATTAAATATTTTAGCACACCATTTGGTTCACAATAACTTTTTTCCTCCTTAAAACCCTAGGTGCGTCTTATGGTCAGGTGCGTCTTATGAAGCGAAAAATACAGTACATATTGTCAAAAGGTCAAATGCCCTATACAGCAAACAACACATATAGGCAATTATGCAATTCACAAACCACATGACATCAATCCCCAAGGTTCATATCTGGCTATACACACATAGTGCAGTAAAAAGGAACATTCTCTCAATAAGAAACATGGGCATTTTTCCCCCACTTTTGGGGGGGAAAAAAAGCGCGTCAGTCTACCAGTGTAAACAGCTATATTATGAAGTAGCAAATCAGTACCATTACCAATACCAAAAGCCAGCTTTGCATCAACAGCCGTTATCTGCCTTTGGCATAACAACTCCCTGCACTTAAAAAAATGCTGCTGATTATGAAGAAACTGAAACTCTTAAAGAACTAATGTAACCCAAACATAACAGTTATGCAGAAAGTACACAGTTTGCCAGTGTAAACAGCTATATTATGAAATCTAAAACAAAAAGAAAAGCGCAAAAGAAAAGCACAATAGTGCCTTATCATATGATTATTACAAAAATAGCAAAGAAAAAGCAAACCACCCATAAAACTAAGTGATAAGGTGTAATGGAGAGGGAATAAATCCTCCAAAATGTGATTAAGTGTGTAACCACACACACTGATAGTGGAAAGGCTCACCAGATCGAATCTTTAAAGCCAGCATATAAGTAATGCATAAAATCTTCCATCAAGTGATGTAGTCATAGAAACTTTAACTATACAAACAGGATGATCGGTCAACACAGCAAAATCCACTTCCACAACATATAAAATACAAAGAATCCGAAAATAGTATAATACCGTTCTTTTTATTTAAAAAGATGTAATAAAACCCATTGTATTCACAAAGCAAATGATTAAAATGAGCTCTAAACAATAATCATATCCTCTCAACGCATTTCACTGCCAGGCACTGTCCGCAGCTTCATCAGGAGAATAAAGAATATAATATAAATAATTTAAATAAAGTATTCTTTATTCTCCTGATGAAGCTGCGGACAGTGCCTGGCAATGAAACGCGTTGAGAGGATATGATTGTTGTTTAGAGCTCGTTTTAATTGTACAATAAATGCATTTTGCTGGGCAGTGCAATTGTTAGTAACTGCTGCTTAAATGACTATTCCTGTACATGGACAAAATAAATTATAAATAGATAAAATATCCTGGGAGAGTTTTAACCCTACCGATCTACTTCCCACAGAAATCAGTTCAGAGGTTACAAAAAGCGATCATCACATTTATATGGGAAGGGAAAAAAAACAAGGGGGTTATCCACCAAAGCCCAAATTATTGCATATAGGTGCGAATTCGCCAGATAAAAACAAGTCGCAATAGGCTACTACTGTCGCAGTTGTGTCTTTATAATGAGAACATTGTTGCAGTCACGACTTTATAATGGGAAAATTGTGACGGATTTGCTATGGGAATCCGCTGTTTGAGAATTTGACAGTCGAATTCGCACCTTCGTGAATAACCCCCCCTAGAGTTAAAGCCTCAATGAAACTTAAACCCCCTACATTGGAAGGCCTGGGAGTATCAGACATATATAAACACTACATATCATATATGCTTGGTATGATCATCAGGATCCACCACGCACCAATAATGCTCTGGATCACAGCAAGTGAACTTTTGAACATTTTGCAATCATACTGGATCCCATCAAAAACTAGAGTACCAAACCAGGAACTGTATCCAACTACCAAGACAACCCTTCACATTTGGGACACTTGGCACTCGAAACTAAATCTCAATGCCAAACAGTCTAAATAACAAACCATATTTATGAACAAAAACACCAGGTTGTGACATTAAAAAAAAATTCTCAAACTAGATCAGAAAAGAACTAACTTCAATACATCAGTTTTATAAAGATAACACAATACTAACATTTTCAGAACTACTGGATAAATATGCACTAAGAAACATTTTTTACCAATACTTACAAATTAGAGACTACTGTTCAAAATTACACCAAAACATCCATTTCCCCGTGCAAACATTCTTTAAAAAACATTGCTTTAATCCAACCTCTACAGCACAGATACTCTCTCAAATCTATTTGAACGCTCCAAAGAAATTACAAAAACCCCAGAAACATACATGTTGAAATGGCAGGCAGACTTAAATCAAAAATTCTCAGAGGAAAAATGGCACAAGATCTGTGAAGAGGCACAAAGATCATCCATTTGTGCAGTGAAGGGAATCATTCAAGTGCTGCAGCAGTCTTTAGGGTTTAACACACCGCAAACAGCGAGTTTCTTTAGTATTCAAATGTTTATTAATGGAAAAACAAACTTAACACAGTCTTTCTTTGGCAAAACAATAGTTACTTAAAAAAAAATAGTTTCCACAGGAAAAACTCCTTGGTCAAAAACACAGTGGGTAACTGCACCTCATACAGGTTTGGTTAAATAGAGTACCTTCCCTTCGCAGGTTGTCTCCTTGGGGTTTCACAGTGCTGCAAAGCCAAGTTCTATAGTAGAGTCTTTAATCACTAGTCCCCGTTCCCTCACAAGGACTTTCAGCCTCAGCTACAGAATTCACTTACAACTTCAACCCTCAACTAGCTCTCTCAGCTGCCTTTTAATCAGGCTCTATCCTGCAGCTGGGGTAACTTACAAACTCTGGACTGAACTCTAGCAGTATGTCTGCATAATTGGGGCAAAATACCTCCCCTCAAATACAACACCGTCACAGCAGTTACTAGATAAAGAGCACAAAATCGTATTACACTCCCAAAAAACTGGCAAAAATATGGAAGAATGAGGCTTTATCAGGATGTTTCAGAGAATGTGGCCAACAAGGCACATTTTTACATGTCTAGTGGACTTGTGAGAAAGCCCAAAAGTTCTGGCAAATGATTGCCGAAACCCTAACTGACATCTTTAGGATTTTAAGTTTTTATTTGAAACTCTAAGTGACATCTTTAGGATCCAAATAGCCACAAAACCACAGATATTTCTCGTGGGTATACAAATAGAAACAATAAACTTTAAAACCGAACACAGATTAGCATCACATATCCTCACACTAGCTAGAACTCTACTTGCTGCATCATGGAAAAAGCCCAATCTCTCACACAAACAAACACTAATTCAAAAAGTAAAGTGGACACATACAATTGAAATGATTACGGCACACATGATGGACAGAGCATATGAGAATGAGTTACTATGGTTACCTTGGACACAGTTTTAAAAACTCAAAATAATCAGAATGGACAAAATATTATGATATAATTTTGCCAATGATTAGAGGATATACTGTTGGAAAACTGGAATTATACCAAATTGTGCATAAGGATTTATTAATAGTGATACAGATGGAGAACTGTACACAATTCATTACATGCAGTACTTTTTGTTAGAAATGAAAAAACTTAATTAAGCAAATTGTTGATTATAGAATGTTTTATTTTTTATATTAAATTGAAAAAAAAAGTAAAAAATAAATGAAAAAACTCTATGCGAGCCAAGAATCTGGTGATCAAACTCTGTAGTACTAGTGGAATACCCACTGTTCCTGATACCCTCAATACCTTACCCATTTTTCTAATTTCTATAGCAAAACACTCCAGTAGAAGCAGGAATTCACTAAACAGGACATGTATTTTGCTTTGATAAGTGTATTCAAATTGACTTGGATACAAATTATATTGTGTTTGATAGAAAAACGCTAATGTTTGTAAACTATGACTCTTCTATTTAACTGTTCCTGCTTATTCGAATTTAAGAAAAAATATTTGTAAAAAATCTTGGATCATCTACAGAAGATTCTAAAGTCACTTGGAAACACAAAGAAATGTTTAGGGACATCCACTTCCAAACGTCCCCAGGAGCAAGGAGAGTGTAGCAGCAGCAGTGCCAATATGCACAAAATCCTCACAAGCCACCTAACTGCATTTCAAGGGGACATCCGTAGTAGTGAAGATAGTGAAATGTAGTACAAATAGTGAAATGTAGTACAAATAGTGAAACAAGATTTCTGGGATTGTATTCCCCATAATCAGGTGTGCAGTACCCGAAATTTTGTGTTTCACTATGTGCCAATAAATAGGGATGTCCCCTTGAAATGCAGTTGAGTGGCTTGTAAAATTACTTGGAATGTCAGGTTATCACTAGGAAAAGGGCAACTTTTCAACTCTTGGTAAAATTATACATCTTAATATATATCTCAAACGCACAGGCAATTGCAGCAGCAAAGCAACACAAAGGAGTCTATGTGTGTTAATTTATATACAGTATTCTCTAATTATCAATTATCAAAGTCTGAGTCAACTATAATAAAGTAAATGAAAACTTAATGCAGCTATGAACGTAGTTGCGCCCAAACATTTACAGAACATTCATTATGCAGCAAATACTATCTTTACACTTTTCACATCTCTGTTCAAGAATTGTGTAAGTCTGTGCCTCACCTGTTAGGTGGCTATGGTAGATACAAATGCAAGGGGAGCTCCAGGAATGTAACTTTATGCATATAGCATCTGATCTAGCAAAACAAACAGAAAATAAAAATATCTGGCTCTCTTACACTAGCACATGCTGCACTTTTACCAAAGACAAAGCCAATGGCCTCTTACTGGCATCAGCACCTTACATACATACATAGAACTACTTGTCCACTTTAAAATTATTTAAAATAAATAATGGGGCTTGCACCTAATGAAGAGAAATCCCCCAATGTAAAAAGGGGTTATGTTATGTTAAAAGTCAGATATGCAGTTTAGGAGTCTCCCTTTAAAAAATATGCTTAGTTAAAAGGGAAAGAAAAGTTCAGCAGGTATGCCAACACATAATTACAGATAATCAACAGTTACTTACCTCAAAACTAAGAGCAAGGTTGCGCTTTAAAGAAATTTCAAACACCAAGCTAATTTCTGACTTGTTCGCATCTTTATCTTCTTCAGGTCCCTTATTTGTCTCCCCATTCTGGTTACAAAAACAAAAAAACAGAAGAGATGCAAAGATAAGTGATTTCTGTGCAGTAAACAAGAAATTGATCTGATATTTTACATTTAAAAATACTTTGCCTAATTTAACAATAAAACAAATAAAAACCATCAAGTTTTATTGTATAAAAAAGGTAAAATTCACTTTTATACATGAAACAGAAACAAGAATTAGCAAATAAATGCCTGCAGCTGTATAAAATGAGATACATACTTAAAATTAAGTTGTGTTTGGAAAAAATGCTTTGATTATTAATTTTTGATAAGGCTGTACACCTGCATCAGATATAAACAAACCTTATAATACAAGCCTTATTGTAGTTAAAAAAAAAAAAAAAAAAAAAAAAAAGATTACAGCAAAGGATAGCTTGAGCCATAACAGAGAAAAACAACCTATTTGAAAAAATAGCATGACAGGCTAAAAAGTTATTTAACTGTGATTGTGAGAACAAAAATAAATAAATTAAACAAGTAAAATAAAGAAGACAGAGGGATCCTTTGACAAAATCAAACTCCTTTCTTCTAGTCCACACAGTCTAAGATCATTCTTTTTTGTGCAAAAGACTGAATACACAAGAGAAAAATTAGAACTCAAAGATTAAATAGTGAAGGAATGAGAGAAAACATTCATTAATATTCAGTATAGTACATTCAGTAATATTGCAACTCTTTGCTGCAGATAACAGGTTCCAATTTAGTGTTTTTGTTGTCCCTTCTTTAAAGGGAAGCTAAAGTCACAGGCTGGGACTAGCTAATCAGCCCCTTAAGTAAATTAACCAGCTTACTTTAAGGCTGCCAGAGACACATTTTGCACTGAGATCAGTGCAAAATCAGATGACTGACCCCCAGTCATCTGAACTGCTGGCGATGTGTAAGCTGCTTTGATAGGCTCAAATTGTCTTACACATGTGCAGACAGCGGATGTGCTACAAACATGACACAAATTGAGGGAGGAGGGGCTCTGTTTCAGTGTTGAATTGAAGAGCACAGCAGGCTGTAGAGCCCCCTGTCTGTCGGATAGGGCTTTTTTAGCCAAGCACATTTAGCATGCCAGCCAGCCTATGACTTTAGTTGCCTTTTAGGATTTACAATCGTTTGCGTTAAAGAAACATTGTAATATTTACCAAAGATAACCGTTCTGGGATTGGTTCATTCTTCAGGGCATGAAGAGCCTTCAGGGCTGCACTGTGTCTTGCTGCTTGGCGAGTTTTTCCTTCTCCATAAAATTCACTGTTCCCCACAGTCAGCTGGACATAGAATGTTTTGAGCATAGGGCAAAGATACCTGCGTAAGAAAATATATGTATTTATAATAAACACATAACACACACATATATCTCTCTCTCTCTCTCTATTGTATATCTATCTATCTATATCTATAGTATAGTATAGTAGTCTTAACTTCAGGACCCTTCATTTGAATTTATTGATTGTTTTCAGTTCATGGAGGGCCATTACATACCAATTAATACTAAAAGAGCAAACAGAAAAAAATCCTTTATTTTGCAGGTTTGATATTTATGATTTCCCTTGCATTAGTCAACATCAAAAAAAGTAAAAAAAAAAAAAAGAAAAAAGAAAAACAAATGGAAAAACTATTTGCTGCATAACCCACATCCAAGACTTATAACAGATTAAGTGGTTATTCCAGCTTTCTCTGGAACATGTCAGTGTACAAATGCAATAAAACATCTTCTTGGTGGCTGTGTTAGAATTAAGACCATTAAGATAAACACAAATATACACCCAAAATGTAGAATTTTGTTCACATGGCTTAACAGCCTCTATTCTCAGACTAAATTAGAAGAATGTTTACAGCAATTGGCGCAGTTTTTAACCAAACACTCCATATGCTTCAAAAGCCATACCCAATTCCAAAGCCATAAAACATCTAAACAATGTAATTTTAGGAAACTAATTTAATTTTATAAAAATAGTTTTACATTCAACAGTTAAATTGCAAAGCTCAGGAAGGCTTAATCTGAGTAGTCAGCTGAGAAACACTGTAAGCAGCAATGCAGACCCACCCAGTAAGGTCTACTGTAATCTGACCTAATCGCAGGTTGATCTTTCTAGCTGTAAACAAATAAAATAATGCCTTGGGGCAAAGCCTAAAGACCTGATATTTGTACAATATAGCTGTCTAACCAAACATTTGCAAGCCAGATGTGGCCCCAATATGGCCAGCTAAACAGAATTGTTTGTATGACATCATTATATAAATAAAATCTGGGTGCCAAAGGGATTTTAGCAGAAGGATGCTTACAAAGAGGTAAATTGAATTTACATATGTATATTTTATCTTGTTTTCCGCTTCAAGAAAAACATGTACATTACAAAAGATGAATCTTGACTTTGCTGTAAAACATTATTATTTAAAAATGACCTGTATAAAATCCTAAGGGCTTATGCTTACCTTTCCCAATGAGTGCCTTCTGGCCAGGAGAGTTACTACAGGGTTTGTGGGGGTAGTAGCCACACTGTGGCTCAGAGATCTGAGGGGCCCCACTAGGCAAAAACAAATGAATCTCGCAACAGAGAACAAACAAAAGCCATACCATTTCATGAAAGAATACAAATTTCACATACATGGACTAAAGTGTATTGAGGAAGTGGAAATAGAAAATAGTAATAAGTGGGAGCACAGTGAGATGTGTGCTTTCGTTAGAAGGAAAGGGGAACCACTTCCTTCTAATTATGACATTGCTGCTGATACTGTAGAACTTAAAGAACACAAAAAAAGCTGAATATTTGCTCTCCATGTGTAAAGTAAATGTTTCTCTTTAATCATTTTAAAAATACTTTACAGCATCAATGTTGTCTCTGTGGCAGGTATTCATAATTTGTGGTGGTGTTTTATACTATTTAAAGTGCACCTGTCACCTCAAAATGCTAATACTAATGTAGGTTGTACTAATGAAATAAATGATTTTTGTAAATATATATTTAAAAAATGTACCTTTAAACAGCATTTCTCTTTGTCATCTGCCCTGTCACCCTGCTTTTTCTTTCCTGGGTCAGGTGGGCAGGGCTAAATGATGATTGACGTTGTAGCTCCTCCAATCAGATCCCTGCTAGATTGCAATTTAAGGGATCTGATTGGAGGAGCTATAATGTTAATCATTATTTAGCCCTGCCGACCCAACACTTGGGAAAGAAAAGACAGGCTGATATGCTGTTTAAAGGTACATTTTTAAAATACATATATATTTACAAAAACTTTTATTTCATTAGTAAAACATAAATTAGTATTAGTTTAGATTAGACATGACTAAGGCTAGGTTCACACTAGCGTATTATGCAAGTGTGAAAAAAAAATATGGCTCAATGAAAGCAGATAGCACTTACCTAGTTCCGAACATACTAGCATATGATGTGCATACACTGGGTCTGGAATGCTGTGTGTCGCATTCTGGCCAGCGTATTATACGCTGTGCCCAAAATACAACTACGCATGAAGTGATGTGAACACTGAGGGAGCGTTCACACTGTCGCTGGTAAGTTCAAAGGAAAAATACACTAGGTATATTTTTCTTTTTTTCACACTAGTGTATTATGCGCTGAGCATAACACGCTAATGTGAACCTAGCCTAAAATAGTGAGAAATTACACTATTTCTGATAGAGTTATCAAAACCATCTTTCGGGGAGATACCATAATTAAGTAACACCAAGAAATGACAGGCCCTTCCTTAATCATTAGTAACATGGTCTAAAAAAACACATTTGATTGTGATGTTTTCCCTTTAAAAAAAGAACACATTGTTTCAAGATTTACTATAATAAGTATGATAAATATTTCTGCATATAGATAATAAAATGATTGTGCTTTAAGCACTGGCTAAAACAACTTTAATTGCCAGTGTGCCCCAAGGAAAACTCTCTCTCTTCAGCTTCAAAAGAAAATGAAGAGCCATTGATCTCCATATACTTGAGATAAGTGGCTGCAGAAAACCAGCTTGTGAGTAAGCAGTACATTCCACAAGTGGTTCTGAGTGATGCCTCTATCACACTTATCATATAAACAGTTTTCACACCAACATTTGATATCTTGGTGCTTATTTATCTTTGTAGATGTAGATGACATGTTCAGGAAGAAAAGGGCCCCTTAGTGTTTCCTTGGTGTGCAATTAAGATGTTTGGCCAGAAAGCAAAAGATTGTTTCAATGTGCTCATTCTGTATGACATCATGTTCCAGTAAAAAAAATAAAATAATGGACAACAATTCTCTCTGTCACCATGGCAAAGCCAGATTAGTTTTGCAGCAAGCTTTAGTGATTTATTTGAAATGTGTGCAAGAATTTCTGGCATTATCTCCCCACAAGCTTTGTACGTTTTTTTTTTTTTAAGCTACATTTAGTTTTCTTAGAATATTTAAAACCCTGTGTGTATTTAAGCCTGCAGTTTTCTATCCCACCCCCATGTGATTATCCAGAAGAAAAGCTTATTGCTTACTTTCTGCCAGCATAAAACCACACATATTCATAAAAGCTGGTTTCAATTGAGCATTCAAATTCCTTAATCCAACAACATTGGTTTCCACAATGCAAAATTTAGATGTGGTCCATTTGATTTCTTTAAAGATGCTTGCTTGCAAAGTGTTCCGCAACCACATAACTAGGACCATCCTGGATTCCAGGCCAACATTAAATAACTCACCTATACGGACTCTGAAATGATCAATTTGAAAAGGTGAAAAACTAATTTAAAAAAAAAAAGAATACGTTATACTTTAGTAGATAGATTAAAGTGCCTATTGCCAACACTCAGATCTGTTTATATTTCTTTGCCATTCATCGTCTACACTATTTCCTGAAAGGAGAACTAAAGTTATACTGTAAACCCACACTGTATCCTTAACCTTATTGTTGTATATTAGAGAATATTCAACATGTATTCTTATTATCAGATATCATTCCTGCTTGAAGTTAGAGTAAACTTCATGGCTGTTTCCATTTCACAAACCCTTGTAAATACTATGCCAGTCTATAAATAGGCATTGGTACGTTCTTCAAGATATGGAGGAATTTACTGGGCTGCATCCTCAGTTCACCCTAAAAATGGCTTTGCATTGACCTTGTTCCAAACAACTTTAATTCACCTTATTTGACCCACTTCTATTTAGGTCCCACCCATGAGGCATAGATCTCATTAGTCTCCAACAGGCCATGTCATTGCCTCTGAAAATACACTAATCCACAAATGCTTAAATATACATACTAACTTAAGAGCAGTGTATCTTAGAAAAGTTTAGGGAGAAATTCTACCTTCTGTCTATCTCACTGTTCATTAAAACTGATTTGACCTGAACAGTGAATTTTTGATACCATACTCATTAAAATGGCTTGTAATGAAGATAATGCCTTACACCAGAGGTCCCCAACCGCCAGTCCGCGGACCAGGACCG
>WMED01023026.1:0-11537 GCA_019650415.1 Pipa parva
TCTGATTGGTCAGAGGGAACCTGGAACTTAACCCCTTTCAATGCCAGAATCCTAACACACTTACAGGTACGCGCATTCTGATCATATTAGAAAATATTTTAGTTATTGTTGTAAGGACAGGTTTGATGCTCTCAGCCAAAAAGCTCTAAAGGTCTTTGTTTCATTTTTAACATTACATTTTAGGTGAATATTTTCAATGCTCAGGCTCCTGCAATCCTTTTTTTAACAGTATCATCATTAGTTAGTTTGAACAATGAGGTACACACAGTTCATAAACAGAATAATTGTGTGACATAATTATATAAACTTTGCATTTTTGTTCCATTTTCAGTAACCAACATTGCTGTTCAAATAGGTGATATTATTAGTCATTCCTGCAACTTCAAAATTTAAACCATGTGATTTATTGATCTATATTTAGCAGCAATATAAAGTGAAATATTTTGGAGAATACCACATCTCAGAAGAAGTTATTCTGTAATTACTATTGATGCAACATTATAACAGAATTAGGCAGAGTTTATCAGAAAGGTCTTTGAGAAATTCTGGTAGCCGTCTGCTAATTTTAAAGCTAAAAGCAGTTAATTTAAATATGCACATGTCACTGTATTATTCCTGGAAAATAACATTATGGTATTTACTAAACTTCAGTTCCCATTGAAATTCAAATCCCAGCATTGTTTAATGGGAAAATGACAGAGGATGTTGGGAAATGCAATAGAGTGTTTAAAGTCCCCAGTTACCAAATCTTACCCAGCAGTCACAGAAATGGGCCGTGCTCGAACGCTAAATAAATTAATTATACATTAATTGTAATTACCACACATCTTGCAGACTGGCAGCAATGTAGGAAACTGAAACAGGCTTTAGCAAAGCCAATTGCTTGTCTGAAAGATGTAGCTTAAGTGAGAGTGCCTGATTAGAAGACAGGGATCTTCCAAATTGACTGGGTGGCACATTGCACATTACCTCATTTAATTACCCATGGTTGAGCAGCCCATCCATTGGCAAGTCAGTTTTATTACTCTTTAGTTGCTCACAGTAGGCTACAGCTTAGTAGCCCACAAAGCAAACAGTTAAGTTTTTCATTGTTAAGCAGGCCACCCAGCTGCAAGTCAGTTGCTTTTGATTAGTAGCCCTCTAAATGACCAGTTTAATTGTCCATTATTTAGTAGCTCACCCAATCACCCATAGGGAGGAGTTTGCCTTTATGTTAAGTCTTGCCTATAGCCCATATGAAGGGAAGATATACAGTATATATATATATATATATATATATATATATATATATATGAGAGCAATGGAAATGTGTAATATTTCTGGTGAGAATTAGATGGAGGGAAAAACATGGAGGGTAAAATAGAGATGGGCGTTTGCTATAACCCGCCAAATATAACAGAACTCATGGTAGATTTACTATTAGACCAAATAAATGAGGCAGCCCAACACAATGAGGTAGTAATAATGGGGGACTTCAACTACCCAGATATAAATTGGGAAACTGACACCTGCAGATCTTATAAAGGAAAAGGTTTTTTGTCAGTAGCTAAAGATAATTATTATTCTCAACTGGTGCAGGAACCAACAATCTAATAGACCTGACATAATTACAAAGGTGCAGGTGCTGAGCACCTAGGGAATAGTGACCATAATATCATAGATTTCCACTTGAGCTTTTATGGGATTTATTGTCATGGGGCCACTAAAACATTTAAACATTCAGAAAGGCTAAATTCAATCAGATTAGAGATGTATTTACTATCATTGACTGGGACTCAATAAAAAGAGTACAGACTCTAAATGGACTCCTGGTTTGGATGCTTTCTTCAGTGTAAGAACTTTACAAGTGATATGTACTAGATAACTGGAGGTGGGATCTTGATCCAGAGAATTACTCTGATTGCCATATTGGAGTCGGAAAGAAATTTTTTTCTCTAACATGAGAATAATTGGCTCCTGCTTTATGTTTTTTTTTTTCGTTTTTTTTTTTTTGCCTTCCTCTGGATCAACATTGCAGAAAAATAGAAGAACTGGATGGACTTGTGTCTTTTTTTAGCCTAAAAAATCTTGACGACTGATTGTGAGAGGAACACACCATACTGGAATATAAGAGTAAGAAATAAAAGAAAGCTTTTGTGGATGACTAAAAATGTAATGGGGGCTATAAATGCCGAAAAGAAAGAATTTGTAGTTTAAAACACAAACTATTTATACCAAGAACTATAAGTATAACAAGGGGGCATCCTCCACCTTAAGAGGAAAGAAAGTTTCTGCACCATCATAGAAGGGGATTTTTTACTGTAAGAACTGTGAGGTTATGGAACTCTCTGCCTGAAGAAGTTGTCATGGTTGATTCCATTAAAGATTTCAAAAAGGAGTTTTTGAATGATTCCCTTCAGTGTAAGAACATTGCAAGTTATGGGACTAGATACTTTAAGGTGGGATCTTGATCCAGTCAATTATACTGCTGGTCATATTTGGAGTTCGGAAGGATTTTTCCCAAATATGAGAATAACTGGCTTTTGACTCATGAGTTTTTTTGCCTTCCTCTGAACCAACCTTGCAACAAAGCAGAAAAATAAGCTGAACTGGAAGGGCTTGTGTTGTTTTTCCGCTATATTACCTTTCCCTTCAACTTTTTCTTCCTTCTCTTTGTTTTACATCTGTAACTGCAATTGAGCTGGAGTGAGGTTTTGACTGGAAAGGGAGGATATGTGATGTATTTTCCTACAGGTTTGACATTATTGCTAGGGGAAGTGTGAGCAGAACTTAAGGTAATAGCAGTGGAATGTGTTCTCCCTGCTTCCTAGTGGACATGACTGTGGTGGCCACATAACAAAAATACTGGTGGCTCATGCTTTGTGGCTGCATGTAGCCACAGAAGCCTCACTTCAGATCTCCTAGTGTAGAAGAATAAAGAAATGACAAGCTCATAAAACTGAAGAAATTGCCACATGCAACATATTTTTTTTCATGAATTTACGTTAGTTTTTTTAGTCTATATATTTTATTTTTACCTAAATAGTTATATAATTTTAAATCTTTGTTCCCTTTTTATTTATTTATTTTTTTTACTTTGATGCCTTGAGGTTTTGCATTTGATGTTGAAACTTCTCATGATGGATGTAGCATGTTACACAGAATTTTGGTGGGTATCCCGGACTTGTCTGGCAACATGAGAATATCTGGAAACGGTATGCAAATTTAAGACGTCTCCTGTATGAAAGATTGTCCCCCAGGAGCAGGAGTGTCTTTGAGGTTCTCCCAATCCAACTCTGAAGAGCCAAAATAGCACGTAAACAAATCAAGCTGACATCCATACGGCTTACAATTCTAGCTGTGTATGTATGTAATTCCATATGTGTATCAGCATGATTGCCTGCATCTGTTTGTAATTATAAAACATACCCATTTGCAACTAGAACTTGGTTTATAGATTTAACTAGAAATACATGGCAACTCTCTAAACCATCCTCAAAGCCAAAAAAAATCATTAATAACATAATAAATGATTATGTTTCCACTACTGTCTAGCAAATGAGACATGATGGTGAATTAGGATTAGACTGTACTTTGGAAAGTGCAAATTAGTGTCCCATAGGAGAAGAAAACATTTTACTTGAGCTTGCAGATTACCACATAATTTATCTTTAGAGAATGCCTGACCAGTTTATATTGCACTGGCTGGAATTTGGTAAATATTTTGCATGAATCTTCAAATTCATGTTTTTCTTAAAGAAATCCTTAATTTGTTAAGTGAAAAAATTCACTGCATGAAAGTTTTACTCAGCTTTTTAATTATAGGGGAATAATTTTGCTTTGCATTTGTGAATATCACTTACTGGGTACTTTAGGAATTATCCGCTGTAAATAAAAAACATTTATTAGTGCTGTTAGGTTTACCTTTTTGTCATTACCTGTTAATTCTGTCAGTAATGTGACTTTGCACCTAGATTGCAAATATGGATTTATTTGTCAGCCTAAAAGAAAAGTGCACAACAGTTAAATGCCAGCATCACTGTCTGCAGTCTACCAACCCTTTCCCAGTATCTATACCAGGTAACCTACTGATTCAATGTCCTGTTTTCTGAGTGAAGTGTCAGATAAGCTGGATCCTACTATTTTGAATTTAAGGTAACCTTTGATTGGTTACAAAGCAGGAACAATGAGCAATTTCCAAGATCTAGCTATAAAAAATCCAAAGATCCTGTAAAACTATGTTATCTGCCCCTAATAGGGTTGAATCTGTAAGGACAACACTGTTTGAGAAGTGGGTTAAATTGAGAGTCCTAGCACTTGATGATATAATATAAAAATGTTAGACCAGTAGTCCTTTAATGCTTTAAAAAGTATGAAAAGTTTGGATAAAAACATTATTTGTATCTGACATGTATACATATAGAAAGCCAACTTAAACATTAAAATGTAAAAATGATTTTGGGATCAGTGGTACTTGCCTCTTGTTTAAACAGTCCTGCTTCCCCTCCCATTCTGTGTACAGACTCTTCCTGTGCAGTGCCAATAAGCCCCACCCCCAAGTGACATCACTCACTATACAGGAAGCCGTTATTGTGGGGAAAACACCTCCCCCTCTCATTAGCTATAAAGCCTGTTTATAGCTCTAGTGTCCTGTATGTATTTACATTGTAGGAAACACAAATAAAATGGCATCAACATCTGCAATGAGGCAGATAAGTTCAAGATTCCGTCATACAAAACAGTGTCTGTGTATAGTCAAAATTTATCTTCCCTGTCTGCTACTGCCATATTTGTTTAAAGTCAATATATATATATATATATATATATATATATATATATATATATATATATTATATTTATACTTCACTGAAAATATAAATGTAATCTGCAGACTGGTTTCAGGTATTACCTTTCAAACATACACCTTATCACAGGTGCCACCATTACAAGTGTGAAAACATTATGCACCATGTGACATGTACAGTAATGAGATAATGTAGGAGTAGGTGCCATTATTCTAGTAGCAGACCAACAAGTAGTCCTCCTGAATGCACAGACAGGATTGAACAGCCTTGTTGTTAGAGAGGCATATTTTATGACAGCATAAATCACAAATATATATGCGCAGAGTGATTTTCATTACAACCTGACTGCTACCATTCATAAGCTTGTGTTTTATTGAGTAGTCACACCAAATATTGATTTGATTTAGAATTATCTGCTGTTAATTCACAAGCATTTTGTCGATTGTTAAAAAAGGAACACTTCTATTCTCAAAAGTGTTATATCTTCCCAACTTATTTCCTGGTATGGATAAGGACTCATATAAATGAGAACCGAAAACCACAAGGCTGTCCCAAATTTGTTTTCCTGAATAGAACTGATACTATAATTGCAACCAAGTGGAAAATAATCAGTAGATAACATGAATAGACATCAGAGGAAATATCTGTTAGTTTATAGCCCTGATGTACATGAGCATATGCAAAGACAATTTAGGCACTAGACTAAGGGGGGAATTCACGATTGTGCGAAGTGAGCTCCAAATCCTTCAGCTCACTTCGCACATGGTGTTATGCGCTCGCTGGTGTTATGCGCTCGCTGATGTCTTGCGCGCAGACATCAGCGAGCACTTTAAAGGGATTCCAGTCTCGATGAGGCAATTCTTTTCTTCTCTCCGAGACTGGAATCCCTTTAATGCGCATGCAGGACATCAGCGAGTCCATAACACCATGTGCGAATTGAGCCGAAGGATTCGGAGCTCACTTCGCACAATCATGAATTCCCCCCTAAGCCCTTTGACAATGAAAAACTGAAAAGGGAAGCCCTATAAACATTTCTCCTTGCAAATCTGTATTTTCCTTTTAAATTCTGATCTGGTACGGTGTAATGTTGCAGAAGGAGTTAAGTCTTCAGATACACAGCCCTGTACTTATTCACAAATAATCATGCTCGAAAAATAATGTTCACTTTGTAAAAAAATAACCAAACACAGAAGAAAAGAATGAAAGATCAGTTAGGGGCCTCCGTATGTTTCTCATTAAATTTAGTAATGGGTTGTATTTAGCCTTATCCAAATGAGGAGTTAAATACACACATTAAATAAATACCTATATTATTGAATGCCAAGTTAAGAATAAGAAGTGGGAGTAAAGGTAGTAGGATGAATTCCTAAGATAAAGAAACCACCAACAGGGGACCCCACATTCTCTGCCATAATGTGCTTACCTCATTACAAAAAAAACACTGCATTACTGCATCTACAGAGAAGCGAAAGCAAAGAAATACAGCCTTTAACATATTTTACCAATAAGCCAGCAATCTAAATATAGTATTACTATGGCTATGACAGATTTACTGTAGTTTTATGCTAGCATCTGTATAGTGTCTATTGTTTCACTGCAATAACCAAAGCTTGGCCACAATTTTATGATACCAATTTATTATTCTGCGTATGAGGTTATCCATAATTGCATCGAATTGTTTCTCTCTGTACTGTTCTGGTTTCTCATTAACCTCTTTGCCAGCATGTTAGTAAAACACTGAGCAGTACTTGGAGTGCATGCACATGGTGGATAAGATTAATATCTGGCCGTAGGCATGCAAGGAAAGGAGGATATTTATTAGGGATTTAATTACTGTGAAGACAACATAAACTTATCAGAAAATCTATGAGAGAACTCCATGAGTAAGATTTTTTTTCCAAACATAACCTCATATTTTGTACTGATGGGATCTAATATTATCAAATAGTCGAAGAGCTGGAATCATCTGACTGCATTTTTGTTTGTATCTAATTGTGCTTCATTTGACATAACCTGTCACAAAGCAAATGAATTTTCATCACTCATACATGCGTATCTACTCTATCTTCCCCAAAGACGTGAACCTCGCTGGTATGAATAAAGCTATCACTGCTCTAAAATAATATATATTTTGGTTTATGTAAAACAGAAATAAAATGGACAATCCCTGCAAAATCAAGTGGAACCAGTCACTGTGTGTTCTTCTTTGCATCTTTAATGCTGAGGCTTTATATGGCTTATCACAGAAGTCGAAAAGTAGTGGAAGATTACAAAGAGTAGCATAGAGACCTGCTGCTGACCCATAAAGATATTGAAGACCTAGCTTCCAGGAAGAGGCGCACAGGGTGGAAACTCCCCTGGTGGTAGACCAGGTAGGAGTTATTAGGTAGGCTCCTGTAATAGATGCTATAAACCAGTGATGGCGAGTGCCAAAAAGTGACGTCACTCACCAGGACCTTCCCCCGAAGTGCAGGCACTGATGAGTGATGTCATCGCACCTGCATCGGGGGAGGTTTTTTGCCGCTGCTATACCATCAGCGAGCGCTCCTTCAGTGTAAGCTGTTGGGTCTAACCTGAAAACTGTCAGGTTGGATCTGTGGCCTGCACTGAAGGACCGCTCACTCACTGGGAGGATCAAGGATATCAACGGTGGTGAATTGAAGAATTGCCCCAAAGAAGAGGAGTAACACTTTTATCACAGTGCCTAAACTACTATTGTACAACTGTTTCTAATTCTAGTAGTAGTATAATGTTGCATGTGTTGTTAACCTGTGTGTTGGTTCCCATAAAAAATTGTTTTGTTAGAATAATCCATGACACCATGATGGGGTGAAATTTATTAAAGGCAAATTTTGGAATTTCAATTGAATTTTGAAATTTCAATCAAATTTTGAAATTTTGATCAAAATTTAAATTGAAATTTCAACATTTTAATCAACATTTTTCAAAATTAAATCTAAATTTTGAAATTTCAATTGAATTTTTTTGAAATTAAATCAAAATTTCAAAATTCGCCTTTAATAAATTTCACCCCATAACTTATTATTCTGTGCCTTTCCTGTTTGTTTCTATGTCCAAACAGCATGGCAACACACACAGAAATATCATTCAAAGATACTCACACACATTAAATACTTAGACTGCACTGACTCATATGAGCTGGGAAACACAGAAATGAAGCTTGGCCTATTTAGACTATAGCCTTTATTCATCAATGCAACATAATCAATTAATTTTAATTCTTTAGGATCATTTTCCATTCTCAAAATCTGTATAACTGTTACTTGTAATAAACTCCAAAAATTGTGTTAATTATTAAAAGGCAACCATTAGTGTGTTAGGGAATGCTGCTCTAGTACAGGACTTTATGTTGGAGAAACAGGTCTGACACTGCGACAGCGTATGAGAACACACAGATTCAACATCAACAAAGACCAAACAGAATTACCTCTGGCAGCACATTTTTGTACCTACAACTACAGCATAGAGGACCTGAGAATATTAGTATTCAAGGGTAACTTCTCTACTCAAAGTGATAGGAAGAAATGGGAAGTTAAATATATGAAAATATTCAATACCATCCAGAACAGGGACAAAAGTTTTCTGCGGAACTATGTCCTGGATTAATATTTCACTGCCATCCTCCTCCCATCTCTATTCATCAGTTACAGACTAAGGAAGAGACACTTTACATTTCAGAAGCCACTGAGAGTCTCTAATGGCCCCACACCTCATACCTATGGACTAAAGGCTCATTTAACCCTCTTCCATAGTTTGTTTTGTACTGCAATTTGGTGGATTTTTTAATTGCATTACTGTAATTTCACACTTAAACAACTGTTTGACATTCCATATGGGTGTCAAACCTATTACAGCTGTACCAGTTTGTGACTTTGTAGTTTTGCAATGTTGTTTTACTGATAATATCTCCTTATATAGCACCAATCTTTTACCATTGGTCTTTGATGTTAGATTGATTAGATTCCATTGCTTTGTTCCAGTCTGTGATTTTTTTGATGTCAGGATGTCAAACTGATAACATTTTGCTATGGTGTACCAGTTTCTGTATAAATTTGCCATTCTTAAGTTTTTTGTTCCATGCCATGCCTGAAGAAGAGACCTAAGTAGTCCCAAAAGATTGCATCTACCATCTATTCCGTTAGCCAATAAAGGGTATCACCTATAGTCTACCTGTCAGGGCATGCTGCACAATTCTCATCTTTAGATTCAGCATCTGGATATAGGCATGCCCCTATGAAAGTTATAGATAGAAAAAGAACTGCCTTTATTATGACTATATGATATTAATTAATCCAATATTGTTCAGATTGAAAGTTGTTCCAAGTACTTTTTGGAGACTGTCGTGGTAAGTTTAAATTTGAAAGCTCTGTTTAGAAGACATAATTGTATTTTCAAACATCCTTGAGCAGCAAAGCAAACCTCAGACTACAGTGTTCACCAGGATTAGAGTTTTTGGTCTAATACTACAATCATAAAAGTGTAAATTGATGAATAATTCATTCTTCTATCTAGGGCATATAGTGAGTGAATAGACTAGGGAGTGAATAGGGAGTTAACCATAATCCATCAAATGTAAGCCCAGTGCAAGACTAGTCAGATCCAATGACAGCCTGACAGCACTTTCTTAGGGTTAAGAGATTACTATCATAAATACATAAATAATTTTGCCTTCATTTTACATTACAGCAGCTGTTGACAGTTAAGGACCAGCTAGAAATCTAAAATTATGGAAGTCTGAGAAATAAATTTGGGGAACCTATTTAGCAAGAAACATTCAAACAGGTGAAAGAGCAACTTCTATCTGTGCCAGCTCTAGTCTATGCTGACTACCAGAAACCCTTTCTAATGATCAAAATTGAAAGTAACAATGACATTTAAACCCAAAGAGATAGTCATGAAGAGGTAATCATTTATACCAAAGTTAAGACTTACTAAAGTGAGTTATCCAAACTTCTGTTCTTGAAAATTAGAATTGTTAGCCATTGTGTGGCGGTGATGTTACTCATTGGTGCATTTGACAGACTTTTTAAGCTTTTAAGGATGGTGCTAAATGGTAACTTTGTGGTAAGAGTAAAAACTAAATGCATCAAAATAATTATTCATCAAAGTGAGAATTCGACTGTCTTCACTTCGGGTCCTTCTCTCTACTTCTTATTCACTAAACAGAGGATTTCCCATGACTGCATCAGTAGCCTTCTCTTGCATGGTGTGGCATAGTCAGTTGAACAGTAGTTGCCCTACCATCAGCCCCCAATTCGCCATTTAAGACTGGAGAAGTAAAAATGGCAAATGACTTTGTCAAATTCACTACTGCAACAGACTCCAAAGCTTCATGAATAGGAGAATTGCCTGTGCACACACTTAAAGTGGTGCGAAGTGCTTCCTAAGACCATGACTGTTATAAGATGTCAAATTGGTCTTGAAATGGCCACATTGCTGAGTTTGGAAAGTGTTGAATAAATGTGAATTCACACCGTTACGTGTCAATTTGGCCTTTCACACATAAGCCCATAGGAGTATAATCTTTCAAATTGAATCAGTAATGTATTTAGCAGTCTGTGCATGTCATATAAATTAGCATATAACTTGAAATCACAATAAAGGCATTTTCATCCATACCATCAATTCCTTTAAAAGATATTCATAAATCACTGCTTCATAGCTTTTGGCACAGCCTGTTACTACATGTTTGAAGAAATATTATTTTATTACTTTGATGCACTTAAGTCTATTCATATGTTTCTTTTCATATTGTCCCAATTGCCAATGACTTTACATTGTAGGCCAGTAACTATTTTCAGAGAAGAACTAAACATTTTTAAATGAATGGAGTCTTTGTTTATCTTTGAAAAGTTCAATTGCTTGTAAAATGTCTATACTTGTTTTCTATCATTTCTTCTCTGTTTCCCATGGTTTATTGTACTCCAAGTTGTGTGTTGGCCTGATACATATTTGTTGGCACATCTTGCAACAAAAATATCTCTACTAACATAAGCACATTATTTAATGTTTTTCAAAGGCTATAGGTGTGCCAGCATCAAAGACCAGATTGTGTCTTTGAACAAGTAAACCATGATAGTAAATTTACAGGGAAAAATAAATGTTGTATTTTTATAAACTCAAAATAATTCTGTAAATTACTTTGTTCACAGAACATTGCTTCTCTTTTAGTGACCCCATTCGGTTTGTTTTTAGATTTGTATTATTTGTGTACATGGTTATTATTTTTTGAAGTCACATGCTTCCTAAGCAGCTTTTTCTTAGCTTATGCATTGGTCTTATTACACAATTTGTCAAACTGTTCATGGTTATGTAATATTATCTTAGTTTAGAAATTTAACCATGTATATGCTTGCTTGCTGAAGGTTGCTTTAGCTGTCCTCTTAGTAAATAATATTGCATCAGTACCAGCTCAGAGGTTCATGTATCCGCTATCTTAACTACAGTTCTGCTGCTCCTGTAGCTGAAGCTCTACATTACAAACCTGTGTAGAGTACAGTATTTAAAGAGTATGCAGGTACTTCATGAATTAAAATTAATAATTGTAGTAAGATGGAGGAGAAGGTGTCAGTCCTGTATAGGAGTATAGGAGAACTCAAACTGAAGAGGTAGTAATAATCACAGAGCCTGCTCAGACGTGATATTTTGTATTTTATGCTTTTAAAGAATTGGCGTTTGTGAGTATTCATTTTACTTCTTTTTATTAATAAATGGTTATCATACGGTTTTACA
>WMED01023028.1:0-11350 GCA_019650415.1 Pipa parva
TGGTGGAACTTGCACTATTGGTGACTGACTAAATACTTTTTTTCCCCACTGTACATGCCAGCATATGTGGACCGCTACACAGCTAGTCTGCTACAGACTTTATATACCACCATATATCAACTAGCCACATGGACTGATGCTGAAGTCACAAGAACAGATTAAATCACATGCTCATATTGTGCATATGTTGATATATATATATACACCGGTATATATATATATATATATATATATATATATATATATATATATATATATATATATATATATATATATATATATATATATATATGAACAATACTGGTAATGGATATGTTGATGATTAATGTAATAGCATCTACATATATACAAGTCACACTGTTTCAGTAAACGTGGTACAAATGACATAAAACAAGGCTGGGTTCCCAGTGTTTGTTTACTGGTCAGTTCCTTGTTACTGTGCAAGAAACTGCAAGATAATATTACATCACAGAGAGATAAGAAACAGACCAGAGGGTGAGTCAGACACTGAAAGATTAGAAAGATGAGTACTTTAGCATTATATGATTAGAGGCATGAGTGCTGTAGTATTATATGAGTAGAGGGATGAGTACTGTTGTATTATATGAGTAGAGGGATGAGTGCTGTAGTATAATATGAGTAGAGGGATGAGTACTATAGTATTATTTGAGTAGAGGGAGGAGTACTGTAGTATTATATGATTAGAGGGATGATTGATATAGTATTATATGAGTAGAGGTATGAGTGCTGTAATATTATATGATTAGAGGGACGATTACTGTAGTATTATATGAGTAAAGGGATGAGTGCTTTAATGTTATATGATTAGAGGGATGAGTACTGTTGTATTATATGAGTAGAGGGATGAGTACTATAGTATTATTTGAGTAGATGGATGAGTACTGTTGTATTATATGAGTAGAGGGATGAGTGCTGTAGTATAATATGAGTAGAGGGATGAGTACTATAGTATTATTTGAGTAGAGGGAGGAGTACTGTAGTATTATATGATTAGAGGGATGATTGATATAGTATTATATGAGTAGAGGGATGAGTGCTGTAGTATTACATGAGTAGAGGGATGAGTACTGTAGTATTATATGATACTTTATTTGGACTAACAGTTCATTGTATAAAACAAGCTTTCCAGACATTTTCCCTCTTCATCAGGTCAGAGCAGTAGTAAAGGGTACACAGTTTGTAACATATTTAGGCCCAGTTCACACAGTACGTATATGTGCTGTGTATTTAGAAATGCGAGTCTAGAAAATACACTGTTGTATTTTCTAGATGCGCATTTCTATTGTACTTACCTGACTCCGGTGTGATTGCTCCCTTGGCATTCATGGCTCCTCCTATCTAGCTGCATTTTTTTGCGCAGTGTATATATACCGGCAATAATGCAATGGGAAGCGTTCCGGTGTGCACGCGCTCAAGTCATATGCTAATGTGGCCGGCAACAGGTAAGTCATACAGGTTTACACGGCATAGATTTTTTTTTTTATGTGCGATGTATATATCTAGCCAAAATGCCTTTGAGGCACTGAAAAACTAAATGACAAACAGCCAAAAAGGGCATCTGCTAAGGTAATAAAATAAAAAAAGATAGAAGATAAAGAAAGTATAGTGTAGAGTGGGCACATTATGGTTATCTTTGTAATTAGAGTGTTGTGTAGGAATTGTTGTCCCTTGCTAATTGGTATTTTGTTACAAAAACAAAATGTACTAAATACAGAATGTGAAACATCAAACTGTAGATAGAAATGTAAAGATTCTGCTGGCCCGCTGGGACACAAGCAACCAGGGGCCTACTGGGAAACAAATTATCAGGGCCCCACCAAGAAACAAGAGATCAGGGGCCTACCGGGAAACAAGAGATCAGGGGCCCACCAGGAAACAAGCATCCAGGGGCCCCACCAGGAAACAAATTATCAGGAGCCTACCGGGAAACAAGGGATCAGGGGCCCACTGGGAAACAAGAGATTATGGGCCACTAATCAGTCAGTTTTCTTCATGTCTTTTGATTCCAGTCTTCAGTCCCTATGATTTTCTTGTAACCTCCCTCTTAGTCACTAAACCTTCCACCTGTCTGTCACTACCCTCAGGCTTACTATAGGATGGTGCAGTTTGAAACAGTCTGAGCCCACCAAGAGATTTTTCCCTGCGTCTTAGTGGGTCAGTCTGACATTGACTTTTTCATACCATACTACAAATATATAACTCTATCATATGTTTGGCAAAAATGAAGTACCTTTAATTTCAGCTGTGCTAATGTTTACATTGGCCTGTTATTTGGAGTAGGTATGTAAGTCATATAATATTACAGGTGAAGACTGCTATGTTTACATACAGCTTCTGTCCATGTTTAAACAGAAGTCAGACACTATTTGGTCATCAGTTCAGCTGTGATAATGGAAGATAGAGGTAAATGAGTCATGTCCCTAACCACAGCCAATTCCATTATTACTAATAAGCCAACCCTCTGAAATTGATACTTTTTAGTGACCTGCCGCGGGTCAGATTAGATGAGAAAATGCTGACCTTGTTTTTGTACCTGTTTAATAGGCTATGTAAACAAACTTTCCTAAGGCCAGGGAAAATGAGCTATGTCCAGCAGTAATGATAAAGTCTGGAAGAATTGATCGCAGCAGAGACCGTTTAAGCATTTAAAGAATGTTTCAGCTGTTGCATTCTACTCTATGGAATAAACACAATGTTTTCTGTTATTAAGAAGTTTTGTACTTATAAAATATTATTTCAGTGAACGACTGGCAGTCGCTGCAGCAGGAATGTAACTGGGCATAGTCAGTTCTAAAGCCAATGGTCAGTGAATTTATAAGGTAGCATGTAACCCTAAAATAAAATGTATTGTAAAATGTTTGTTTTAGCCCAGATACTTATAGTAAACCTGTCAACTCAAAACACTAATACTAATCTAGGTTGTACTAATTAAATAAATATTTTTGCAAATATATATGTATTTTAAAAATGTAACTTTATACAGTGTTTCTCTCTGTCATCTTCCCTGTCAGCCTGACTTTTCTTTCCTAAGTCAGGTGGGCGGGACTAAATGATGGTTGACATTATAGCTCCTCCAACCAGATCCCTTAAATCCCAATCTAGCAGTGATCTGATTGGAGGAACTATAATGTCAATCATCATCACTCGACCCAGGAAAGAAAAGTCAGGCTGACAGATTGAAACAGATTGAAACAAATTGAAACGTATTTGTAAATAAACGTATTTACAAATACGTTTATTTCATTAGTACAACCTAAATTAGTGTTAGTGTTTTAAGGTGACAGGTGTAAATAACACAATATTGTCTTTACTGTAGTGTTAAGGAGAATGTAATTACAAATGTACAATTTACCAGTGATATTTTACACTATATAATTGTAATCTGAATACATCAGTGTCTGTATCCCCATTGATCCTACCCTCCATGGTATAATAGCTGTGTCATTAGCTGGTATGAGAAGCAGTTAATGGTCTTGTTGGGAGCTTTTTTAATGAAATATATTGTATATCAGTCATCTATCCACCCGGGTGGAGTCAACCTTTATGCCAGGGTCATACTTGTGTACACGTGCACGGTGTTTTATAGAAAAACGCGAGTTGTGAAGATATGAATCGAGAAAAAAGAATTGAAAGTAATGACTGTTACGCGGACACTGTCACACTTGCATTTCATAGACAGGAACATGCGCCGGAACATTTCCTGTCGCGTTTTGTTTGAGCGTATGGACCAGATTAGTGGCAATAGGAATTGAACAATAGCAGTCACAAAGGGAAGAAAAGCAACGTGTAAGAGCTATAGTTATATATAAATTGCGTCTGAAAACACGCCTGTGTATATATGGTGGTATCTTTTTGCAACGCTTTTTTTTTTTTTGACGCACACATGAGCACACTTATACGTGTACACCAGTGTGACCCTGGCCTTAGCTGGCTTTATATGGACAGATCCCCGTTTTACCTGCTCATCTGACTGTCTGTATAAGCCAAAATGATCTTTTTTAGTACAGGCGCTTAGTTAAGTCCCTTTCCATGGAACACTCCTGTACACTGGTAAAGCCGGTAGACTAATAAAGCTGTGCTGCCAGGTTATTTATATGTACACCAACTTATTTTGCTTAGTAAAATGAATGTAACCAGAGCACCATTTGTAGAAAGTGCAGATGTAGCGAGCGGGAGGGAAGCTTCAGTCAATCAGTAATGACCCTGCTACACTGTGTTTGATGTCAGAGACTTGGCTCCATAGCAGATTTCAACAAGTCCTCTTATTCTGTTATTATAAGGCTATGGATCTAGATAAGGCAAGTCCTCAACAGTTTCAAAGCTCTGTGTTCCCACTTCACCAGGATAGTGAACATTAGTGCAATCTGTTTATTATACAGAGAGATTCTGTTTATACAGAGATATCATGTTCAACCACAGTATCATCTGTAACTGCTTGACCTGCTTTTGTTTAAAGGGGCACTATAGTGCTGATATAACTGCACACATAAATATAAAACTCCATTATACTAAGCCAATTGCTGACACAGATAGCTAAAAAATATTTAGGGAAGAAATAATACTTGCTGTTTTTTTCCCTTAATTAGTTTTCCTGAGAGTTGACATTTTCCTCCCCCTCCCCCTCCTCTTTCTATTAGGCAAGGGAAAGTTGACTTGTGCTAAGTAGTGAGTAGGGCAAAAATATCTGGGGGAGGAGACCTTTTCCTGGAAAACTGTCCAGTACACATCACACACACATTTCCTGAAACAGAGGTTTATCAGTGATGCCTGATTCCTGCATCCCATGAAACAAATACTGGGGAGAAACTCTTGTTACTAAAGTATAGTACTACATATGTAAAATTGTAATATGACTATAGTTCCCCTTTAAAGTTTCTCTCTCCTTCATTGAGAGAACCTCAATTCACTTTTATATCTCCCAGCATCCCCCAGCCCATCAGTTACTACTGTAAATCAAGGGCAAAACTTGTTGGAGTGTTTCATCAACTACTGCCGAATGATAGGTATAGTTAAAGAAAGCAGAGAAATGTTTCATGTTTTGTAAAAGTAACTCTGTTAAGATTCCGTTTCTAACAGCAATTTTATAGTTAAAGTGTTCCCTAAGTACACAAAAACAGTATGCGATTGTATTGTTCCTTATGTATTCTACATCGCTGTATAGTTAAATAATAAATATTATTGTATAAAAAGGACAGATTATCTCACTCATAAAAAGATAAAAACTATAGAAGTCTTATAATGCAGATACTGGACTAGTGATGTACATAGCTCCACTGTAAGCAGGGACATTCCTACAGCAGATAGAGGGGAAAAAGTTGCCCCCCTAACTGCTGCAAACAGGTCATTTCATGCAGAATGATGGCGGTGATGGGGGAAGGGTGCAGCTATATATTATGCACTAAGGTCTATATTGGTATAGCTACACCACTGTCATATTTTTGTAGCATTGTGTGAGAACAGTAAGAGGCACTCGGTGGAATGAGGACCATAACAAAAAGTGTTGAAAAGTCTGTTACAGTCTTGCTCTTACACTAGCCCCTCCTTTCCCAACTACTTTCTCAACTTGGAATCTCAAGTTAATGAACAGGCTTGAGAATTCCCAGAAGCAAGTGGTCATTCGGTTTCTGATTGGTTGTTAAACATTTTGAAGCCACCCCACTTAAGACTTGAGATTCCAAACTGATAGGCTGAAGAGGAAGCATGGGACTGGAAATGGGTTTCTGTAACAAGATGGCTGGAAAATAAGTGTATATTACATACTGGACAATTCAAACAAAAATAACTGAGGGTAATTAAACCATTTCTTTAATTCTCATTTCTCATATCAGAAGTGCACTCTAGTTTTTCATCATCCAACCTGAAAACTGTCCGCTCAGGTCTGCGGCCTTCATTGAAAGACCGTTCGTTCACTAGGGGAATCAGGAATATCAGCGGTGGCGAAAGTGCGTGCACCCTCTCTAGCACACGTGACATAGGTTCGCCACCACTGACCTAAAGGTTCCCTTTGTGGGAAGGATACATGTAACTGTCCAAAGCCAATAACAGAAACAACAAGACCTTATAAGAGGTAAAAAGGAGGGAAGAAGATTTGAATATAATATTAGCGTTCCATCTATTGACTGCCGGAAAAGTGACATCTGATCCAACATTACAATTGAAAATAAATTAATGGAGAACTTAAATTACAGCAAAAATAGTCATCAGTCACTTAGAAAAAAACAAAAGACCCAAATCAAAATTTAAACCACGGGGACAATGGTATCCAATGTATAAATCCACTACCTTTCCCCCTGCAGTAATAGTCTGGTTATTGTATTGATTCATAACACCCCCCCCCACCCAATTCATGTACTTGATGGAGAGGAATTGCAAAGTGGAAGACAACTGGTGGTCCATCAGGCCTTAATGGACTCCTTTTATGGTGCTTGTATGTTTTCTAGAACCTAAAGTTAAATGGACCAGCTGCTTTACCAGCATAAGTTTTAGAGTATGGAATCATATCCAGTAAATGCAAAAATCAATGATCCCACAAGCAACATACTGTGAACTAATTTGCTGGCCCGGGTCTGTTATCTTGGAACTTAAAAGTTTAACGGACAAGTAACACCATTTGTTATTCCTTTGCGGCACTTAAAATAAAAATATCAACCTTAAAGTTGCATTCCTGATTTGTTTTATTCTTTGTGTTTCTGGTTCCGGCCACCTTTGACATGCTGGAGTTTCTGGGGTACTTTATGAATATGTGTAAATAAAGTTCCATGGGAAACTATAGGAGATTGTTTAAAGTTAAAAGACGGCTGCAATCAGAAAGAAAGGTAAAACAAACAAACAAACACACGGCAGTACATTTTAGTAATTCAACATCGAACATCTATTTTTTGGTTTTACTTGTCCTTTAAGGGACATGAACCATTTTGTCTCTTAACCCTCTCTTCCATTTTACTGTAAAACACTTGTCAGGGTTCTAGATGCTATTGATTCTTCATATGGTAAAGGTTTGTTACATTGTATCTACCTCTCACATTGTACAGCATTACTGAAGGTGTTTGATGAACTTTCTAAATGAATAACAATAAAGGACGTCGGTAGAAAGCGCACTGGACGGGGAGCTTTTCTCTATATGCAATAACAATCCGTGAAAGTCCAGGTGAAGATATTAAAGCAATACACTAGAGAGTTCACACCTTTCTTATTCAGCCAGGAAGCTAATACCCTGTTATTAAAGGATTATTGCTTCTCCTTAGCAAAGCAAAGAGAACAGAAACAGTGTAGGCAATATCAGAATGTTATGGAAAGCTATATTGTAAATGCTACTGATAGAGAAACATATGTGGGTTGTATTTCAGTGCCACATTCACTGATCCAGCTAGGAATAGCATCATGGTGTAGTGGGCTGTAATCACATAATAAATGATGTGCTATGGATTCCAGTGGCGGATGCTGGTCTTTCAAGGAGGGGAAGCTCACTTTGTCATACCAGGACAGCTGAAAAGACCTGTTACTTTTACCCACCTTTTGCACCAAATTCATCTGAGGAGTTGATCTGCCCTGCTGTTTAACTCTAAACAAGACTATCAAATGGCTTTACCAAAATCCTGTCCACAAAACTCACAAAGTCTGACATTATGTGCAGCTTTCAGAATGAAAGAAAAAAGGTTGTTGCAAATCAGAATGAAAGATTGCTGATTCGCTCATTTCACTGTCAATCAAAAGGGATTCATCCTCAGACAGATCATCCAATCAGCATGCAGAAGCTGAGCTTCCAGGCCAGCCCACTGCCCCATAGACTCCCAGAGAAGCTCAGAGTCCGATGGGAGGGACAAAGCACAACATTTATCCAATGACTCATCTTGTTTCAATCAGCATGCAGACTGAGTTTCCAGGCCAGACCACTGCCCCATAGACTCCCAGAGAAGGTGAGATTCCGATGGGAGGGACAAAGCCATGCATTTATCTGATTACTCATCTTGTTTCAGTGCACTTTTGCTTTGCTATTGAACTCTGTGGAAGCTCAGCGTCCACACTGTTTAAAGCACTGTGAATCTGCAGGAATGGGTGAGAGAAAATGACATGTACATACTGTACTGTAGTATATATTTGATCACTTATTTCTTTTGTCATTTTAGGGGAAGCTGAGCTTCCCTTGCAGTCTTAGAGCAAACGCCACTGATGGATTCATTTTATATGTGCTCTTTATACAGAGTTAACAATGCAGACAATCTGTAGCAAGTTCTCTCATCTCTGCTTCGCATTTGCAGTATGGCGGTCTCATGGTATCCACTAATTCTCAGGGGTCCATTTCTTACTCATACCTCAGTAGGTATACCCAAGCTTCAGGCCTGAAGTATCTAGTGCACCTGCAGAAGCCACTAAAACCTTCCACTAGCTACGCAGATACTTGTAGGTCCTGCAGGCAAGCTACATACTGTATCTCAAACCCTGTTACAGAGGAGTTACTCAAACCTGTCTCCTTGCAAGGAAGCCTAGTGGCAGGATCTCTTCACTGAGACCAAATTGGCCCCAGGAGAATCTCTGAAGGGAGCTTCTTAATGGAGTCTTTTAAACCCCAGCATGAATCAACAGAGCACTAATCTGAACTGGGCCTATTTATAAATCCCCCTCTATAGTTAATACAAACGCAGATCATATTACAAGAGCATGGAGCAAATTTATATCTAAGGGAGAACACACAATATACATTTTTCTCCTATAGACTCTAGTTCCCAACTCCTGAGGATACTCTGCCGGTTCTTCTTCCACAGCTTAGCAGAACCTTCTTCATTTACAGCCAGCAATTGTTATCCTGGGACTACTAATTAAATATACATCAAGGTAAACATTACCAGACAGCAATGTAATCACTGTGTCGCTCATATCAACTTGATGAGCTGCTTATTTGCATATATCGCAGAGATGAAAATGAAATTGGGACATTGGGGCTCGTTTACAAAGAAACAATATGGAATTGATTCACTAATGGCTAGTTAAAGAGGGATTAAAAAAAATAAACAGCAGAAAAATTAATTCGCTGTAAAGCCGGGGTCAGACTAGCGCATGAGAGCACCTTGCGCTTTCAAGAAAAAAAAATGTTTGTCTAAAATCCCTATTGTACTTACCTGATTGGGATGCAACGTGAACAATGCAATGGGATAGGAGCAGCAGGGAACGCAGAAGCAGCAGTCACACAGCGTAACGTAAGTACCTATTGAAAAGCGCGTCTTGAAAATATGCCGGAACATGCAGGCTGGTGTATTTTTGGGACGCACTTTTCAATAGGTACTTATGCGACACTGTGTGACTGAGGCTTCCACGTTTCCTGCTGCTCCTATCCCGTCGAATTGTAGACATCACATCCCAACACTTTCTTCAAATGTCACATGAAACGTGGTCACGCTAGTGTGACTGGGTCAGGTAAGCATAATAGTGATTTGCACCAAGTGTTTTTTTTTTTAAAGTACAGCGCTTGCTTGTGCTAGTCTGGCCCCGGCATTAGGATTGGTGAGGCAGTTATTCTTGTGCGCTAATTGTAACAATCTTCACTTTCAAGTTTAGCCCTAGACTGTTCTTGCTTTGTGTCTTCTCTCTCTTTATATGGGTGGGCTTCGTGGTACACTTAATCAGCTATTTTAGGCCACGTTCACACTGGCGTATCTTGCACCTCATTTAAAAAAAAAATGCAGACAAAAATATGCACAAAAGAAAAAATATTGAAAGTAATGACTATTGCCATGCAATGTCACACTAACATTTCATAGAGAGGAATATGCGCTAAGAGGCTTCATGAAGCAGACGATAAATGTAACATGATTAGTTACAATAGGAATTTAACAATAGCGGTCACACATGAGGGGAAAGCGCTGAGTGAGGTGCTTTACATGAAAATACCGCCCCCAATGTGAATTTTTTGTGAAACGAATAGGAAAATTTACTAGTGTAAAAGTGCCAGCATTTTTTCACCAAACACTTTTTTTTAAAAAAACAGAGGAAAATTCACCAGTGTGAACCCAGCCTTATCAACAGGTCGCTTAATCATAGATGATTAATCTTTGATTAAGCGCCTTTGGCGCGAAACGCGTCAGAGGAGGCTCTATCCGTTTGTTTTTATGTCTTTTGGACTTTGGATTTTAATGATTTTTCAATAAAGACCTGTTGATTTTATTGGAGTGCCGGAGCAACCGTTTTTCCTGTTCATCCTTTGATTGTGGGCCCATTTACTACTTGGCACCCTTTTGACTGATTTTTTACAAGAGTGAATTGAGCGATCCTCCATTTTTCTGCTTTCCAAACTAGTAAAAGATTACTTACATTTTTTATTGTCTTGTGTTGTTGACATTACTAGGAGCAGACTCCTTTAGGCTAGGCTCCCACTGTGTGTAAATTACGCAGCATATTTCAAAATGCGCGTCTTAAAATATGCCACGTATTTCAGTCCGGTGTATTTTCTAGATGCACATTTCTATTGTACTTACCCAACATGGCGTGAACGCTCCCTTGGCATTCGCGGCTCCTCCTATCTGCCCACATTTTGTGCGTGGTGTATATACGCTGGCAGAAATGCCATGTGAAGTGTTCTGTACGCAGCGTATGTGCGTCATACACTAGTGTGGCCAGAACAAAGTAAGTACCATAGGCTTACACAGTGCCAGTGTGAACTTAGCCTTATAAACAGAGCTTTCTGGGGCACTTGGTAAATACAATATGCATCCTTTAAAAGTTCCACAGAAAACAATGAACACAGTGGGTATTTGATTACTTAACACATAAAGCTGGAAACCGTGAAAGAGGGAAAATAAACAAATCGATACAATTCAGGAATTCAGCTTCAAAGGTGACATAATAATTGACATAGCGATCCAATAAGATTTTTTGTTTTTATGCTGTTACTGGTTTCTAAAATAAATTGTTAGAAGATGCACAATGTACATGTACATCTTTATTAGTGAGCTGGGGAAATACTGAGGGGGTAATTCAGGAAAGAGTGAATTTACCTGGCGATCCTTCGATTCACCTCACCGAGACTGGTACACGCTCCCTGCTCTTCTGCACGTGGAGATCAGCGAACGCTTTAAAGGTACTTCGCCTCACCTCACGACCACTCGAGTCGCCTCACGAAACTGGAATACCTTTAAAGCGTTCGCTGATGTCCGTGTGCAGGAGAGCAGGGAGCGTGTACCAGTCTCGGCGAGGTGAATCGGAGGATCGCCAGGTAAGTTCACTCTTTCCTGAATTACCCCTGAGACTATAAGCATTCATATCCCAAAACAGCTGCTAAAGTTGGGGCTTATTCATTAAAGCAATAATTAGACTGTCGAAGTGAATGGGCATCTCC
>WMED01023029.1:0-11536 GCA_019650415.1 Pipa parva
GCGTTCAGTGGGAGACAGCCGCAGACAGCTGGGAGAGGAAGCTCAGGAGGTAAGTAAAGCACACACACACACACACAAACACATACACACAAACACATACACACATACACACACAAACACACACACAAACACATACACACACAAACACATACACACACACACACACACACAAACACATACACACATATACAAACACATACACACACAAACACATACACACAAAAACACATACACACACACACAAACACATACAAACACACACACACACACATACACACACACACACATACACACACACACACATACACACACACACACACAAACACACACACACAGCTGCAATTCCCAACAGTCTCAACAAGGAGGCTGGAGCTGAAGGTTGCAGACCCCTGGGCTAGGAGCTAGGTGTGTGGTGTGTTTTTCTTTTGGTACTATAA
This sequence comes from Pipa parva, assembly GCA_019650415.1. Classification (NCBI taxonomy): domain Eukaryota; kingdom Metazoa; phylum Chordata; class Amphibia; order Anura; family Pipidae; genus Pipa; species Pipa parva. The sequence goes on from WMED01023029.1 coordinate 438, forward strand.
GGATACTCTATTAATATACCATTCTATCTGACAGCTCCTCACACACTTTACAGCCCCCCACTCCTTCCTCGACTTATACAAGGGTCATAGCAAATTTCAAAATTTTTGGCCCAAAAACTGACCTCGACTTATACACGAAGTCGACTTATACTCGAGTATATACAGTATATATTATATAAATATGTGTGTATATAAAAATGACTATTGAAAAACTAACAGTCAGTTTAAATATAAAAGCTTTCAAGAGGTCTGTCCTCCCTTTATCAAGTCTCAGGCAATACTGAGTTTAGAAATTAGAACTTAGTTGAAAAGCCATAAAAACAGGCAGAGAGATTATGCTGAAATAAAAAAACTTTTGGAGCAGTCATGAATACTGCTAGGAGTAAGTTAGAGCCGACACGATGTAGTAGGAGTAAGTTAGAGCCGACACGATGTAGTAGGAGTAAGTTAGAGCCGACACGATGTAGTAGGAGTAAGTTAGAGCCGAAACGTTGTAGTAGGAGTAAGTTAGAGCCGAAACGATGTAGTAGGAGTAGGTTAGAGCCGAAACGATGTAGTAGGAGTAAGTTAGAGCCGACATGATGTTGTAGGACTACTTCTACATCATGTCGGCTCTAACTTACTCCTACTACATCATGTCGGCTCTAACTAGTAGGAGTAGGTTAGATTACTACATGATGTAGTAGGAGTAGGTTAGATTACTACATGATGTAGTAGGAGTAGGTTAGAGCTACATGATGTAGTAGGAGTAGGTTAGAGCTACATGATGTAGTAGGAGTAGGTTAGAGCTACATGATGTAGTAGGAGTAGGTTAGAGCTACATGATGTAGTAGGAGTAGGTTAGAGCTACATGATGTAGTAGGAGTAGGTTAGAGCTACATGATGTAGTAGGAGTAGGTTAGAGCTACATGATGATCTTCATACCAGTGGAGAAATTGTTACCAGTACATACTTGAATTCGGGCAAAAGTTATTAAACTTGAAAAGGCCGACCTCAACCTTTTTCGAGTTTATCCCACAAGATCTCGGCTATCTGTTGTTTACATTAGTAGTATTGCACCTTTCCATCAAAAAATCCAATTGAAAAGTTTAAATCGGTAAAAATTGTTAGAAAAATTTATGAGATCATCACAAATCTGCCTTTTTTTCGAGTTTAATAAATTTCACCCTTGCAACTGTCAGGGGCAAAACAATCTATCCTATCCAAAGGGCTGACATTTTGCCCAACTAAAAAAACTGGACCAATACTCACCTTTTTTTTTGCATCTGTGGACTAACGACCATTCTATCCTACTACATATATATACATATATATATATATATATATATATATATATATACACACATACAAGTATTGCAGTATTTGTTGATATCTTTTTTTTTTTTTATTGGACTCAGACCTCCAACCTCACTCGTGACAAGTATATTTACGACCGTTTTCTATAGCCCATTATCTCCGTAGAATACTTTCTTACATTCTTGCTTTTTACTTAGTATTGCATTGAACTAACCTGATGATGGAGGAAGAATTAACCCTCTGAAAGCTTGTTTATTTAAAAAGACTGTTCGTCCAATAAAGAAGGTATCTACAAATACTGCAATACTCATTTTTTTGCATCTGTGGACTAAAACAACCACTCTACCCTAACATACTTATATGTTTGTAAATTATACATACATATTACTCAGTCACAAGTGGGTAATTGGGGCTTTGTATATTTTAATTTAGAAGGTTCAAAACAAAGTTTCTCATGTTAAAAAGCAGTGGAAAGTTATTGGAGTTTTGCTTTAAAGTTATAACTACAGAGGGAGAAAAATCAAAGGATGAGTATTTGTTTCTTTTGCTTCCAGGAATGCTTATGAGGTTAAAGAACAAGGAATACTACCTGGAATGACCAAGAGGTCAGTGATCAAAACAAAGAAGGCAGATCGCAGCCAAATACTTCATGGCCCCTCAATAGAAGCACAGATAATGTGAATTTTTCAGTAGTCATCTGAATGCAGATTGACACACAGTTTAACAAAGATAGCATAATACTTTGTTAAAGGCAGATAAACAATAGGACTTCCACTGGATGAATTTTAGTCTCCCTGCAGGTATGACAGAGCAGTATCCAGGAAACAGCCAGTGACCGTCTAAACTTTAGAAACTAGTAAATGGGAGCTTTCTCGAAGAATATGGGGCACTAATCTTTCAACAAGAGGTCAGTCAAACTTTGACAGCATACTTTATTAGTAAGTGTGCAATTTGAGTGTCACGCCTAAGGCCTTGTAGCACACTAATGCTGATGTTTCTTTGGAAGACTGAATGGTTCCTTTCAAAAACAGAGATGTAAGTGTGTTAGAATAATGGTCAAGATGGGAAGAAGGTTATATAAAATACACAGCTTTCTTTGGAAAGAGAGATTCAATAAATAAAACTTGTGCATGGCCTGTGAACCCTCCATACACACAGCATGGAAACGATCACCTGTTACTACCCTACCACATACGTACAAGCAGGATGAGGAAAACTGATGAAGCAAGTGTGTGGAGAGTGCACGTCTTCAGAAAAACATTCTTTATTTAAAGCTGAAAAAGCTTCACAACAAAGTGATTTTTGGCTATAGTGTGGGAAGATCTGATGCCAGCCTAGTACACCCAGGAGCCATATATTTAATGCTACTGACTTGGTAGTGCCATCAGTGTTTTTTTTCTCCCTTTATGTTTGTACCATAAGGCAAACGCCATTTTAAAGACTGCTTTCAAAAGCGACATTCAAACCATTGTATTAAAGCGCATACCGAGTCACCAGATAGAATTCCGCAGGCTACAATGAGCTTTGCCATTGTTTGTATAACTGGATCTGCAAATATTGGCTAATTTTCACCATTTCTTTTGTGAGCAAAATGTCCAATTATCGGGTTGTTCAACAGTATGTGGTACTTACCACCAAAAAAACCTAATACACATCCAGAGTGGATGGATAATTATTTCATACATACAAATGGCAGTAACACAATTAAATATTTTGAAAGGTTACTTACACATCCTCCAGCCAGAATTTCAGCTAAAAGTGGTATGCTGCCATCCTTTGTTGTAAATTTATCTCGAACAAAATCATTTACCTAGAATGCAAACATATGTACTAAATTAAATCTGCACTAGCATAAGGTCTATACATAAACACAAGCAATATGAATAAAAGTCTAATATAAATAACCAAGGTTAGTATCACCAAAAAACAAAATAACCTGCATTTACACACACTGTAAACTGAAATCGCACTTATTAGAACTTTGTACACATAGGGGGGAATTCAGCATGCAACAAAGTGAGCTCCGATGCCTTCGGCTCACTTCGCAAATGGTATTATGCGCATGCTGATGGCTTGCGCGTGGACATCAGCGAGTGCATTAAAGGGATTCCCATCTCGGCAAGGCAACTCTTTTGGTCTCGCCAAGACGGGAATCCCTTTAATGCACATGCTGATGTCCGCGTGCAGGACATCAGCGAGCGCATAATACCATTTGCGAAGTGAGCCGAAGGCATCGGAGCTCACTTCGCTGCATGCTGAATTCCCCCCGTAGTGTCTACATGATCGGATATTGTAAATCTTTACTTTCACATGTTACAGAATCACAAACATATAGAATTTATGTTTAAAGTGCTATTGAATGAAGGCACTGGGACTAGCTTTGCGCCCGCATGGTCATTAACAAATCAAGGATGCCTGCAATTAGAAAGCCAATCCAACATAAAAAAAGGTTAATTAGGAGATTTTAGTAAACATGGTCACAGTATAAGTATAGAAAAATTATTGGCTTTAACAATTTCAAGAATACAGCCTTTAGGAAGAATGTATCAACAGGGTCAGTGTTATCCAAGTAACCTCTTGCAAGTAGCAGTTAGCATATACTGGTCTGGTGAAGTAATAAAAGCCAACATCTGTTTGAGTTGGATAGATCAAGTGACATTACTGTGTATCCATCATTAAGTATACTGCACACAGTGATTTCATCGGTTGCTGGGACTCATGGTTCACTTCAAATGTTCATAAAATGAAACTTTCTGCTGTTAATGTTTTTCTAATAGTTGGATCTAAAGAGGTGATGCATGATATAAATGCAACTCCATTAACTTCAACGCTGCAGAACTGTACACATTATACTTTCTCTAAGCAAGCTTTTTCTTTAGGTTCAGTAGATGTACAAATGTGAGTTTAGGCAGCAGCTGGCCCAAAAGGAGTTCAAGAAGGGGCAGAAAACAAAGATTGGCAGACATGCGGTTTTCAGTTAGGGCTACTCAGCATCAATCAAGGCAAGGCTTTTTGCTGATGACATTTCCTGGCTACAGCCCTACCTGAATCATCCTTGATGTTTCCAGAGATGGATTTTGCTTGATATTGCATTAATATCCCCGTATATCTGCTGGTATAATGATTATTATGTACACAGTAAACATAAAAGAGGTAAAATGAAATATATGGTGCTCTAATTTTTGATTTTGCAACTGATTTATTTGGTGCAATTCCTTATGCTACACTTGCCAGTTCAATACACTACAGCCTTCAGGAAGTGTTTGAACTACACCTTCCAGCGATTCCTGAAAGCAGTTATGTTTTCTAATGAGAGAAGCTGTTAAAAAGATAGTTCTCTCCAGATCAGACATACCTGCTCTTTAGCTAGGGCTAACCAGAACAGAGAAGAACCAGACATACTGAAGAGTGATTTGCAAGTTACATAATTTACCAGGCTTACTTACGGTTAGCTTAATAGCTTTTTCTGGAGCGACTCCCAGCAGCTGAGGTAACAGTCCTACAAGACAAACACAATTACTCTATTGACAAAATTTCACTACATTCCTAGTTAAAGCAGCTTATGGGCACAATTTAAAAAACAAAGGTCAATTTAGCCTTTGAACAACATTAGAATACCCCATAATCTTATAGGAAATGGCCTATTTCCAGTGAACTCAACCATTGTTTTCTGAAACTATACAGTAGAGCTCTATGGAGGCTGGGTTCACACTAGCTGATTTTCATGAAAAACAATATCCATTGTTTCCTAGATACCACAGCACCATAGACAATAATGATCCCAATTAAAAAAAACTCAGCTGAAAATCAGCTAGTGTGAACCCAGCCTTAGCATATACATCTTCTTAAATACTGAACTGTGGTGAATTGTGACATCGCACATTTACAATTACAAAGAAGTCCATTTAAAACAGTGATCAGCAGAGGTAATTCAGATGTCTGAAATTATTGTTTATAACACTATAAATTGCAGAAAGTGACATGCATATTCTATACCAGTGTGTGTGTGTTAGTGTATATATACAGTATATCGAATGAAATATACAAAATATTTGCTTTCAATGCTGTACTTAACCACCTTTTTTTTACAATACTGACACTGATGTACTGTCTTATGCTATAGCAGTATTAGACAGAACACTGCGGTAATAAATCTTAATGCAAATACTTATAGGCTAGCTGGTATATATGATTACCACAGCCGTAGGCTTTATTGACTTTTTTTTTTTTTTAAAGGGCTTCCCTCCACCCCCCCATGTCCAAGTCCTCAGTCACTGCCAACAAGAAAGAGGAGTAAAGAAGAAATTATGCTAGGATGCTTCACTAAGGGAAAGAAGTCCAGTGATATCAAGATTAATAACCTTGGACTAGAACTAAGAAAAAAATAAAGGGAAGCCAACAGACAAAACTGTCATAATGCCTAAGTAAAGAGGAAAGCTAATGGTGTATAAAATGTACAGTAGGTAAAGCATGGTCTTCCAATCTTTATCTAATCTAAAGGGAAGATCTTATTTGTACAGTCTACATTCGAGGCCAGTTCCCACTAAAATAAGGAAGTCAGACATCAGAGTGCAGAAAAGAAACCTTTGACATACGTTGCCCCAGGCCACCAGTTAGATTGCCCTGTTCTCACCTTGCATGAGAATGTATGTGACAACTTTGTGTATAATTAAGGTAACATTAGTTCACATCCTAAACCATTAATTTTCCAATGAAAAGTATCATATATTTAACAAAGTGCTAAAGTGCTAGCAGTAGCCTAAAAGTTCAGCGTGGAACCAAGGGGAATGACATCATCAGAACAAAAGGGACAATGCCTTTGTAAAGGTTGATCCTCTTAATCTACTATCCCCATTGAGCACTGAAAACCATTGGCTTGACCTGTAAACTGTAGAGACTCAAATGACATGCTTGGCCTATTCTAAACCTTCAATCTACTGCTCAACGCATAGGAGTTTTCCCTTGCTTTCTGGGTAAATCTTGTGGTTTTATGCACTATTATTTGGGGATCAACTTGAGAGGTGAAAAGAGGGCAATATCTGAAGTCATTATAACCAATTTTAACCACTCCAAACATGGCAGAGGTTTCACTTGAAGGTTCATTCTGTGCGCCCAATGTAACCTTTGTCTGGTACCCAAAAGGCGTGTGCTTTGTTCTGAAGTCCTTGGAACACTGCATAATAGAACACAGACTATCATACAGGACAATTATCATCTGAACCATGATCTGCTCTCTCTCTTACTATCTAGGAGACGTTACAGATGTCTGCGCTCTACTACTGGCAAGTTAAGGAAGAGCTTTTTCCCAGAGGCCGCAGTCACATTGAACTCTTTCTTGTCTCTCTGAAGTCTTATTATGAATATGTATCTTCTTTTTTTATGCTCTGTGATGTAGTAAGTCAATGCGTGTAATTGTGACGCAAATGTGATTTTCACTGGTGTGTACTTGTACAAATTCAGTGACAATACATTGAAACTTATCTTATAATCTACTAAATACTACTGTGAGCAGAAATGGCTTATTATAAAGGAAATAAAATAAACACTGCCCTATTAGCTTCCTTTAACTTTAACCTACATGTCAACTGCACTGTACAATCAGAACAGAAAAACTTCCCAGACCACCCAATGTCATACACTGAATTCCCAGCAGACCAACCTGGAACAGCATAGTCAGAAGCGAGAGGCAAGGTTGTGTGCATTCTCTCAACATTAGTGAATGCACCAAAGGTGTTAATCCCTTCAGTGTTAGTGAGAGTGAACCCACACACTGGAGTAATGCTTTGCTGACCTTTTTTTTTTCTTTACAGCAGAAAAGTTCAGATTTGCACTTATTACCTCCCAGCCTGTGTCACTAAGTGGCACAGAAATAACAGGCAAGTTTAGAATGATACAGAGTTTTATTTTTCCTTTCTTTCACCCAGTGAAATATTTCAAAAGCAAACAAAATCCTTGTGGAAATGCTGCAAAGCTTAGAACACAGTGAAAGTAATAACTGCTAATCTGAAAAGAGTCTGAGATTACAGCAACGCTAGGGAAGTTTGTGTAGTTGTGTTATATTTTTTTTTTCCTCCAGAAAACAGAAAATTTAAATATTTAGCAAAGGAAATCCCATGATTATGATAACTCGGGCACGTTGGCAAGCAGAGTAGACTCTGAAGTCTAGGGTGTGGAAATGTCTGGGGAACATAAATCTGTTCAATAAATTACTTTAAAACTCCCTGCTTCATGTCGTTCCTGCTCGCACATTTATATTTGTAGCTTCATGCTAGAGAGCTAGAGAATTTCTATTTTTTTTTTTTTAACTCATTGCGTTTGGTACTCTTACATCTTACATACGAACCAATGTGGGTTACACACTGTTCATTATTAAAAGGATAAAAGAAAAAAGAAAAGCCTGGGCACTGTGCACAAGGTTCAGCAATAGAAAGCAAAAGATGAAAAGTGCTGGAAAAAATGAGAAATAATCACATTTTTGAAAAGTGAAAAAAGTTATGCCATATCTCATAGGCATTACCTGCTGTTGCCTTCCGGGACACCACCTTTTCATGTTTAGCCAAACTAGCTTGGAATCTTTTGTCCTCTCATCATGGTTTTTATCAGTACAACTATAGTGGTTAATGTAGCAGGTTGCTATGGGTGTTTAATGTGGTTTTATTCCTACTTCACAGTGAGTAGGATGCCGTTTGGGCCCTATGTTTTTGTGTTAATTAAGTAATTCAGTTTTGGAGTCTGAAAGTGCTTTGCTTAAATTGATACCCTAACTCTAAAGTAATTTTGACACCTAATGGGTCACTGCTCTGCTAATGATGTAGTATACAATGACTTGGTGGTTAGAATGGCTGCTTTGCAGAACTGGAGTCTTCGGTTCACTTTCACATAGAATATAATGTCTCTGTGCTTACAAGGGTTTCCTGTGGGTTGCCTGGTAATCCCACTGTCTAAAACATACAACTCATTCTGGCATTGTTTTGCAAAAATAAACGACAAAAAAAAAAAAGAAGAAGAATGAAACTTTCATTGTTTTTCAGAGCAAAATTACGTTTCCCAAGTTTTGTAGCTCAATTATGCCATCAAAGCATATTTTCTCAAAACAATTGCACTATTTTGCATAAAAATGGGGCAAATGTGTTTCTGTCCAATGTTCAGATTGCCAGCTATTCCCCTAAGTCCATGCGGATGTCCTGGAGCACAGTAAGAGGGCATGACATGCGTTGTGATAGAGCAGTGAACTGCAGAATGAAAATGCACTGTGTAACTTTGCCCCTTTTGTTTTGAAACAAAAGCCCTCATGCATTTGGTCTTCCTTGAATTTAACTCACAACAAGCAATTAAAGAAAAGTAGTATCAGTATTCTAGTGTCAAGAGTAGAAATAAAGCCATTTTTTCCAGAAACCACCTACAATAAACATTTTTTTTTTTGCCAAACCAAAAAATAAACAAATACAATAAACTGTTTCATTTTGACAATGTCCCCTTTAAGATTTATTTTTGATTTGATCTTAATTCCCATATACCATGGATTAGAAGGATTTGTGCACAGAACATAAACAGGCTATGACTTGTGGACTAACCTCTATAAAGGCCAAAGAAGCCTTCGTAGCGTAGCACCTTCTTAAAACAATCAAAACTGTTCTTGTACATTAGTTCTCCTACAAATGATCCTGTAGATCGCTGGTTTTGCATTCGAGTTTTCACCAAATCAATTGGGTACACGGCAGTCGCTCCAACAGCTTTTAAGTGCGTATTAAAAGAAGAAAAAAAGTTAATAGTTTATTACACTGGAGATCCAATGATGTTAACTACAAAGGTTCCACTGGTTGCTTACATTTCATAAACTTAATGAGGGTACATTAAAGGCTTGTCAAAAAAAAATGTTATTAAACATTGAAACAGATCAGTTAGTTCATACCCAGTTATTAAGTTTATAAACTTGTTTGAGCTATGCAAGCAATGAATAAAATCAATAACCCTAAAAAAAGACCCCAATAAAGGACAATGAGACAGTATGAGATGCCTGAAGCCTCATCGACCCGTGAAGGAAACCATTTGCCAGAACAGACAACGACAGCATTGTTTATATAAAGCAAGTAAAGGTGCAGGTAAATGATCATGAAGATAAAACGCTTATGTATAACAATGACTAACCTCCTGCTATTGAACCAAGAGCAAATCTGTATGCAGACTCTGCCACTTGAACAAGGATGGTACGAGACACTTCACCTGAGCCTTGATGCTTTAGAAAGAGAAAATAAGAAAAAAAAAATTAAAAATGCTTTTTTCTTGCCTAATAAATTTTAGGGTTCAGCCTGGGACTGGTCTTTAGCGTAATGTTTGAACATGGATTGATTCAGGGTCTCCTAAAACCCTAATAATGTGAGTGCATGGGTTAAACTTTTCATGAATGATTTGAGGGCAATGCATCAAAAAAATGTGTAAATGCAGGAACACCAAGTACACTTTGTTCTTCTTGGCCTTTATGGGTGAATATAATTTTCCTAAAAAGTAATTTTATTTTCTTTGAGACAACTAAGGAAAATGTTCTATAATGTGGATGTCTCAGGCAAGGCAAAATATACCTTTCAGTAGTTGTTTAGCGATAAAAAGGTTGCTTTAAACAAGCAATTTATTGTGTGCAAGCGTCATTTTGTATGTATACATTTGAGAAGAAACTGTATAATGCATGCATTTAACAAATGCATTAGACAAACCTAGCAAGACTGCCATCTTGGCTGGCCTCCGATCTTCCTCATCTCCCATGCTAATCACACCTCTTCTCCTATCCCACTTAGGGTGGGGGTGCCCTAAGGTTTGAACCTTGGACCCCTCCTGTTCTCCCTGTACACTCTTTCCTTGGGTGATATCATCAATCTATTTGGTCTTCAGTATCACTTGTATGCAGATAATCCTGTGTTATCACTGAAATAATGACTCATATTTCTAGCTGTCTCCTGGCAATCTCCTCTTGGATGGCCAAACACCAGTTCAAATTAAATCTCACTAAAACAGAATTATTTTTCCACCCAAACCTGGACTGGCTCCTACCTTTTCCATTCTAGTGGATGGTTCCATCATCAACCCTGTAACCTCAGTACGTTGTCTTGGAGTGACTTTTGACACTGCTCTTTCCTTCTCTAAACTCATCACCACCACTGATAAAACCTGTGTATTTTTCCATTGCAACATTGCCAAGATCCACCCTTTTTGCAATCGCTCCACTGCTAACACCCTCATGCATGCTCTCATCTTATCCTGCTAGGACTACTGCAATGCTCTTCTATCTGGCCTTCCAGCTTCCTACCTCTCCCTGCACCGGTGTATTCTAGATTCTGGTGCCAGAATTCTCTCCCTCTCCTCTCAGAAGGGACAGCCATTCTCCCAATCTCTCTCTGCTCCTTGGCTCTCTGTAAGCAACAAATCATTTGCAGTGTTCTCCTTCTGACATTTAAGGCACTTCACTCCACTGCCCCTCCCTACATTTCCTCACTTGTATGCCCGTACATTACACAACATTAACTGCACTCCTCTCAAAGTAATCAGCTTTGCATGCCACATACAAATACTGCCCTTAGTAATTTATGCTTAGTATTTGTATTCATTGACCAGTGTTTCAGCACACTGTTACAGCTCTTATTACCCCTCTATCTTTGTATGCAGTCTTCCTCCCATTTAAATTGTAAGCTCTACGGAGCAAGGACCTCCAACCTCTTGTGTCAGCCAACCTAGCGATTAGTGTTGTAGCTTTGTGATATTATACTTGTTTTATATAATGCACTTTTCCCATGTCTGTACTATATTTGTAT
>WMED01023030.1:0-11536 GCA_019650415.1 Pipa parva
TCTATCTATCTATCTATCTATCTATGTATCTGTATCTATCTATCTGTATCTATCTATCTAATCTAATCTATCTATCTCTATCTATCTATCTATCTGTATCTATCTATCTATCTATCTATCTATCTGTAGGAAATATAGAACATGGGTCTAAATAATATCACTGGTTGGAGCTAAGTTATCATCAACATTCCAAAGGTATTTATGCTCTGTTATGGTACAGTTTAATGACATGAATAAGATCAGAGTACTTTTACAAGTTGGGCCCCAATGAGAAGTCAGAGAGGCATGAGGGAGCTGGTGCTGTGAAACTTCAACCTCAGTTAATTGTCCATAGTGCAGTGAATAAACCTCAACTAAAGAACTGTTAGAGGTAAGATTTGGCTGATTATGCACATGGCCAGAGAAATTTTGTGCTTTGCTAAGTATCTTGGAAAATACTGTAATATCCAATTGTTTCAATAAACAAGGGATACAGCGAGAACATAAAGCACAGAGTATGAAGAATTCCTGGAACCCATACATTTTTGACTATGAGAGGATGAAGAGGTGAACCTGTGTTTCCCCCATATACACAGCTTGTAAGTGGAAGACTTATAGCAGTGGGAGATTCTATCCCGATCCAGTAGGTCAACTCATGTCATTTAACCTACAGTGTTTAATATTCACTGAGGACTGTGGGAATGTAAGTACATGAAGCAGTGGATTTTAAACATGTGCATTTGATCTTTTATTTAACTAATTACTTATTGACAGCTAATTTTTGTGGATGTTACAGTCAAGATTTTGTGGCTTATCCGTGCTAACAGTCATGTCAAAGTCCTAATTCACATTTATTCACCACTTCTCGATCTTTGCATATTCAGCAAACTCTGAAGGTGGAAAATTCACAAGCAATTTGGATGTTCATGATGGTGCATTTCATATCACTTACCTGTGCACATGCACAAGTAATTCACCTGTTCATCAAGCATTGAAATCTGAAGCAGTAGTGATTTTGGTGAGGCAGATTGTGTCTCATTCTCCTGTTTTACTTCACCAGTTTGAAGTAGTGAATTTATGTGCTGATGCCAGGGCTGGATACTGTCCAACTGACCACAGCCCAGTACACAAAAGACACCAACTGATGTCATATTTTCTTCACTATGGAAATCCTCTTTTAACTGAATAAGGTGTAGCAATTACGTAGCAGTTGTGAGAATTCACCTCAACAGTTGAGTTCTCACTTTGATAAATAAGCCCTTTTGCACCATCAGGGAAGGAGTGGAGACAACACTGTGTAGTGTAAATATTCTCTCCTGGTGTAGCCCTATAGACAAAATTTCTTAACCAGCCCGTTAGACTGCAGTTGTATGCTGGGAATTATTTTGGGTGAATATATAAAGAGAGTGGTTTGCTTTCTTAAAAACATGCATCAAATGAAGCAGTTCAATGTTCATATGCCAGTGTTGGTTTTCAGAACATCTATAACTGTCAGACTTTGTACTGTTTCCTCAGTTCATGCTGTGAGCACATTACTGCAGATTTAGACTGTTTGAGATGTATTTTACTGCTCCATTGTGGTTCACTTAATAAAAGTTACAATAAATATTATTCAGAAACCACTGATGCTTTGTATATCTGTTTTTATTGTCTTATTGACAGTCACTGTTAACCTGTCTTAAAGTGAGTAACCATTACTATAGAGAATGCTTTTCTGGGTGGGGAGGAGTAGTAAACGTGCACATGTGTCTTCAAATTGCAAATATTGTATATCTATTGTTTTAATGAAGTGAATATTGGTTCTTTCATACATTACTATAACATGTATTTTTGTTACAATCATAACCAATATGAAATGCTGTTGTCATCCTGTTGATTGAAAGATTTTTGATGTGATGCACAGGAACCCTGATAATATTGAGATTGACAGCTATAACCTCTCATAGTTGTGTTATGATAGGTCCTAATTCTTGCAGAAAGAGGTGATGGCTGGTATGCAGGAGGGTTACTGTTGGCTTAGTGACAGGAGAAAAGTACCCTACTGATGAGTATAAGCAATAAAGCATTGTGTTAGAGAATTATCATTTGCAGGCCTGAAGATAGAATACTGGTTATTTCTCCCTTTCAATTACAGAAGCGTGAAGAGAAAGGGAAAGGCATGAAGGGCACTGCTCCTCATATGCATATTCCAGTCATTGCATAGGGAGATAGATCAGGAAGAAGCAGAATCCAGAAGACCAAGGAGACAGAAAACCCAGCTGGAAGCTGGAGAGCAGGGACAAAACATGGCTAGCGAACTCTAGGAAAGCATGCTGTAGTGAGAGATTTTGTAGACACAGACTAATGCAGTAGGATAGATCAAAGTAATAATCAGCTAAGGCAGTTTGAAGCTGAACCAAAGTCTAAAACTGTGAATTCAGTCAACAGATAACAAGGAGAAACAAGTACCAATATGTATTAGGAGGTCTCAAAGTCATAAAAGACTGATCTGGAAAGAAATATATAGCCATGTGAGGGAAGGAGTTTCTAAAACACGTTCCGTGATGGTCCTGACAAGTTGATGGAGAAACAGATCTGGAGGTCAAAAAAAGGACATTGCTTATATACCATCCATACTGATAAGCTACATTAAATTAATCTATGATGTAAGACACACGACAGTTCCAAAACAGGGCTTGTTCAAGTTAAAAGTTAGTATTTTGTAGATAGTTGTATGCTTTTGGTTACTGGGGTTCAGTAAATTAGGCCTGCGATCAGTCTAAAAATATAGAAACTAAGGGCGAAATGCATTAAAATCGATAATCGCGATATTGAACGATTTTTACCAATATTGGTGTTACATACCTGTCCCACGCTCCTGCGGCGTCCTCTCTTCCTCCTGCCGCCTGCACTGGAAAGCAGTCTGTGCGCGGGCAGCAGCCATCGTGGCTTTGAAGGACTGGCGTCATTGCTTAGCAACGACATCAGTCCCTCCCCTGCAGCCGGATTCTCAGACAGTGCAGTGCCTGAGTATTGTGTGTAAATATACTAGGTCCCTGCTAATTTGATTATTATTAACGTTGTTAGTCCTTATCCTTCCCTGTGACCATTACCCAGCATCCTGTGTTGGTTCCAGCCATTATCCAGTATCCTGTGTCTGTTCCAGCCATTACCCAGTATCCTGTGTTGGTTTCAGCCATTATCCAGTATCCTGTGTCTGTTCCAGCTATTATCTAGTATTTTGCACTCGTGTTCCTGAGCCTGTCCACTGTTTTAGTCTGTACTAGTCCCTGTACCAGCTACCACCTGCGGAGGGTGAGTCTGAGGGCCGCAACCTGGGAGTCTCCCACTGCAAAGCCCAGTACCCCCTTACGGGGGTTAAAGGTGAAGACCAGAGACTCCTTAGACTCCACGCCTCGGATAAACCTGTGCCAACTTCCACAGTGGTAAGAGGATCCACTATTCAGTGATGACGACCGTGACAATTGGAAGTTTATCGATATCACAATATCGGTAAGATAGATCTCACGATATCTGTAATATCGATATCACGATATTGGTAATATCAATATTGTGATATTGGTAATATCGATATCACGATATTGGTAATATCAATATTGTGATATTGGTAATATCGATATCACGATATCGATATTCGAACGAACCAGAATTCCATAATATTGCTGGAAAATTCGATATCGCGATATCGATATTGGCAAAATTGCGATATTGGTAATATCGATATCACGATATCGGTAAAAATCGTTTGATATCGTGATTTCGGTAATTTTAACGATTTTAATAAATTTCGCCCATTTATAAATCTTTAAATGAATTAGGGAATGTAAACTGAATACATTTACTTTTATATGAATTAAAAAAGAAATAATGTATTGTAAAGTTTGAAGTTTATTTGGTGGGGTCCCTATTGTGTTAAACCTTCCATATGGGCAACAGTGGAAACTATCAGGTAGTGCAGGACTGAAGGACGTGGGCTACAAAAGGGCATAAGTATGGAAGTGAAGATGCCTAAAAAAACGTGGGAGTATCAAAATCAATGTAACACATTAACACAGTATGTGGGGGTGACCAAGAAGTCATAAAGCTTATTGCACCTAAATTCACCGCTGTTCAGGTGGAAAAGCCAGTCTAGCATATTTATACTTCTTACATTTTTTGAATATGTTGAATGCCCATTCACTTACATTAAAGCAACCAAATCTGGTGTGTAGAATTCACCAAGTCACATAGAATAACATCCTTTGCTGAATAATCGAAATCCAAAACAATGTGAGTTTTTGTTATATTCACATTGGGATAATTCGCACTTTGATAAGTCAAAGGTTACTGCTAGTAACCAAATCTTTTGCGTACAAGACAAGTAAATATTCCATGATGTACAGCCCAGTGTGTTATTCTCTAAGCCCTCTACTAGTGCACAATATCAGCTTGAAAAGCCTAATGTACGGCTCTGTTCTTACTGAAAAGGTCCAGGAGAAGTACAATTGTAGAACCTTTAGTGATCTTTTAATAAACATCACACAGGATATATTTAGTAAAAACGTTGTTATGGCTGCTGTGATGTAGTAGTCCCCCTACAGTTTATGTTCTCATATTTCCACTGAGACACAGAAATAAACCTGTGCACAAATCAAAAATCCAAAAAAAAAAAATCACAAAAGCCATTTTATGACTTGTGTATTTTTCCCATTTTTTCATAACTATCTACAGATGTGTTTGATTCATGTATTGCGCTTTCTGCTGAGCGTATCATTAAGCTTGAACTCTAGATGAATTTCAGACACATGATGTAATAAAAGGCAGCGGGTGATAATTTTTGTATTGCTCATTTGTTTTTTCATATTTTAGACCATGATGTTTAGCTTAGAAACAGAATACAATGCTAGCTGGTGCACCGAACCCAGAAAGCAACCTCAGCTTACCTGAATGAATAGTTTCTATTGTTCCCTGCAATTAATGCAATAAATGGTACAACTGCACCTCTAGGAAAAAGAACGGGGGCGAATGGTGACCACAACATTCATTAAATAGGCAGGAGCAGAGTCCTACAGTCTCACTTTGTCTGAAATGCTAATCATAAGATTGAGGTAAGGATTTTCCTGAAATGAAAACTGCAACGGGTAGGAAAGCATTGCTGTAATACTCTGATTTTGTTCCAGAGACCAGAAGCATGGAAAGAATGTTGTATTATTCATAAAACTGACAATGAAACACCAATTGAACAAGAATGAAAAGAGAAACAAGGAAATAAAAGGAATAGGTAGAAAATAAGACTTATCGCTGTCGACTTTGTTGACTGCTCATTGTGTTTTTTAGTTTTTGGTTTATAAGATAGTCAGGTGGTATAAATCCAAATGTTTAATGGTAGCCAAGCAATGCGGGCAAGGGCTGATTGGCTCTATGAGGAAGCGATGTGGCCAGGGTTTCAAGTTACTATCAAATAAATCTGCTGTTGGTAAAAAGATAGATATGCATGGTTTCTTCCATCCCAGTTTTTGTAGATTATTTAACTATGAACATTATTGTAGAGCCAGAATTTGCTTGTTTCTAAAGCAGGTAATTTATCAGGCACCATCCAGTGGTCCATTACATGATGATAATCAAAATGGAAAAGATGCCTTTGGAAAGGGTAATTGATACATTTCAAAGCATTTAAGAGTTCCAACTGCATGGACGTAACTAAAATCATGTTGTTTTGTTTACTGAAGTTTTGCCACCATTGTGTTTACCTGATTCAGCATACAGTTATTGCATGGTATGCTTGCTCGTATTTTTTACATTTTCACCTTTTATATTTTCACAAGTCATGTTTGACAATCACACGTGTTCCCATGACCTTAAGCGGCTGTTAACATAACATTTATTAAGATACCAGGGTGTATATAATATAAAATTTTCTTCGGCATCAGAAAGCGACTGAATCTGTTTTTACAACCATTCTGTTGTCCAATTTGTACTTGTTTGTCCCAAGTAAATTAGAAAGGTGGAGTGGGTGGGTGGGTTGACAAATTAGTAGATGGTGGTTGGGTACCATATTGAAATGAAAGGGCCCTGCTTCCATTGTCTGAATGTGAAGCATTTGTTCTGAGCCCCAAACATGTCTGTAGGTGTTAAAGGACAAGGCAGATAAGAATAGAATTAAAGGGAGTAGGATTGTTTCTCCAGTAGAAGACCTCTGACATAGACTAGAATAGGCATGATGAGAACTGTGTACAGGAATCTGCAGTGGACAGATTGGTAAAGCAGCATATAACACTTTCTGTGATAAAGCTTTTTGATCTTTTTTTATGCACATTTGTGCTTGATAACTGTTTCACTGTTTCATAATAAACCATTCCTAGGAACCATTTGGATCTGTTTGACCCACAAGGGGTTAACATTCCCCACAATAACGAGTAGTGGCACAACTATAGGAGTAAGGCCCCTGGATCAAGATCTGTGTCAAAGCCCTCTTTCTCTGCAGCCCTGCCTCCTACAAACCCACTGGACAAAGAAACACAAAGATCTAGAGGGGGTGCGAGGTGCAGCAGCTTCTGGTGCACATTGTGGGAGCAATAGTAGTGTAGGTTTGAATCTGTTCACAGCCCTGGTGTTTTCCCCCACCAATAAGCTCCTCAGACCCCAACATTCTCTTTAAACAGCCCAACAATGCAACCTCCTCTGTAAATGAATCTAGCCTGCGATTACCACTGTTTTGGTTTTTCTTGTAAATTATACCTTTATGAGCTGTGTAAAAATGTATTTTATACATTTTATTTTACATTGGCCCTTTTCATCATATTGGCATTAAAATTAAATCAATAAATAATACAGATAACTTCAGTATTAGGCCAACATGTCAACCAAGGCTAAAATTCTGCTTCATTGAGGCCATAATTATTAGAGGGTGAATGACATTTTGGTTATTTAAGTCTAAGCATATTTTATTACTAGACAGTATTTTTGCTGACTGTCACTGACTGGTACCTCCTCCCTGAGCCTCAGATGTCACCTTCATATACTGCTAGCTCACTGTCATCAAAGATTGACAAAACACATAGTGTAATTAGGAGATATCTTGGAAGTAAACACTTATAGCTGTGATGCACAAATGTTTACCTGAAGTGAAATTTATATTCCACAAACACAACCAAACAAAATCAGACCCTCCCTGAAAGTGGATTCCTAATATACTGTATATATATATATATATATATATATATATATATACATTATTAATATGCAGTTCTCCCATTCACTTATACTGCTAATACTGAATGCATTGCTTCCAAAGCTTGCTTCTAAGTTATTAATTACGGCAGCTCCAAAATGGACACTGAACATTATGGTATACTACTTAAGCCTCTACATTGATGTCTAGACATATTAAGCAAGATAAGCAAAATGTTTAGGATGATGTCCTTCTCTGCAAATGCAATGAATCTCTATACTGTATGCCTGGTATAACCAGGGTGGGATTAATGGTGTGACTGCATAGGGGTTCAAGGAGTAAGTAGGGGCCCTTGAGGTTTACTTATACTGTTTCTTCTATCTAATAGGGCCATTGGGAATAAGATCTGGGACTACGCCAGATGTTGTACCTATTAGTGACATCATGGGACAAGATGGTATGGTGCTCCATGTTACTGATGTTACCATAGGGTCATGTCCATAAGTGAGAATTAATCATGTTGCTTTTTGTGTTTCATGGGTATGTATATAGCAGGGAATATGGAACTGTCTTCTGTTTAAAAATGCTTTTATGTAATTAGAAAACATGACAAGATAGGAATGAGAGAGATGACTGGATAAGAGGAGAGAATTGACATGAGAGGAAGTCAAGAGAGTAAAGAATGGGCATATTAAGGAACAGGAGGAACATAATAGAGGCTGGGACTGTGAAGTGATGAAATGTGAAAGTGATGCACTCTGTTACCTGGGAAACAAATTGTTAGGTAAATGAATGGTGCTAGGCCCATAAAAATAAGGAGTGTGGTGGGAGCAGTAGTAGTGAAAGGAGTGTTAAAAGGTGGCATGAGAGTGCAAGGATAGTGCTTATCACAGTAATATTACATTCATCAGACAAAAACATTGAGTTAGAGGTAACAGCAGTGAGGAGGGGGAGTAAATAAGTTTGAGGGTGTAGAACCTTGATAACTAGTGATCCAGTATCCATAAATTCTTAGTTTCACCCAAATGCTATGGTTTTAGGTTAATTTGTGGATTTCTCTGTTCATAGTGTCAAGACCAGTTTATTACTGGATTCTGTATTACAATTATATACATAGCACCAGTTATATGCAGGCTTTCTTTGGAGATATTCGTGTTATGAGATAATACTCAAGCTGCTATTCATCCATGGAAATATAAAATATAATAACAGGAAATAAAAAGCGGTTGATTCGTCTGTCAAGGGGAATGATGGGATTTAGAGCAGTGTCATACAAAACCATTTGCCATTGCACACTTTCCTGTGGCAGCAAAACAACTGGCAAGCTTCCATTAAATTGCCTCTCTACCCCTGCCTGAAAAACCAGTTACAATAGAAAGGTATACATTTATTATCAACACTAATAATTCTGCATTATAATTAAAAACTTACAGCTATGAAAGTTAACTTCTGTGGCCATGTTTGTATGTGGACATATCCATATGGACATATTACAGACGTGTAACAATAGGTAAAACAGATTTGGTATTATCATTACACGTTATTATTTAAAATCAGTGTGGTGCTGATGTGGTCTCTAAAAAGTCCTTAGTTAAGCATATCATAAAAAATTAAGATAAATTAAATAATGCACATGGAAAATGGGCTTCTCAAATTAATATGGGTAAATTATTGACCCATTCTCCACAGTATAGGTATTACAGTAGCATTATTATCACACACATCCTACAATTCCCACAATTACCTGTGGGACCAGCTATACCTAAGCACAATGTGATATTTTTAAGTGGTGCAGGCCCTGGTAGAACTTTTATCCAACATTTGTCTATTTTACACAATTTTACACTCATAACATACAGTATAGGCAGTATGTTCCTTTAAGCATATTTTATATAATATGTATTTACAGAGAAAAATATACACAAGATTGGTACTAAACATGCTAAAGCTAGTGGCATGCACTACTGAGCATCAAAACAAAAGCTACCATAAATCTTACTACCTCTAAACTAGGGCCATGCTTCCTCACCAGGAACCTGAGGCCCCTACCCCAGAACTGTGTGTACTACTCTTGCTCTCTGACTATACAGGTATTACAATAGATTTATTTAGATTGTAAGCTCTACGGAGCAGCTATCTCCTTCCTCATGTGTCAACCACAACCTGGCACTTAAAGGGGAACTATAGTCAGATTACATCTTTACATATGCAGTATTATGCCTTAGTGAGAAGCGTTTCTCCCCCAGTAGTTGTTTCATGTGATGCAGAATGATTGAGTAGGCAGCACTGATAAACTCCCGCACCAGAAAATGTGTGTGTGACGTGTACTAGCCAGTTTTCCATGAAAAGTTACTCTCCCCCAGACATTTTTGCCCTACTTACTACTTAGCACATGTGCACAAGTTAGCTTTCCCTCTGTAATCTCCTGCTTTCCAACTTAATTTATGCAGCCAAAAGGTCAGCACACTGCTTAACCAATAGCAGTCAGGCAGCTTTTTCTTCTCGTTCAGAACAGAAAAAGGAGAGGGAGCGGGGGTAGGAAAATGTCAGCTCTCAGGAAAGCTAATTAAGGGAAACAAACGGCAAGTATTATTTCTTCCCTAAACTTTTTTAACTATTTGTGTCAGCAATTGGCTTAGTATAAAGTAGTTTTATATGTATGTGTGCAGTTATATCAGCACTATAGTGCCTCTATAAAGTGTAGCCTCGTGATAACATACTTGTATTGTTTAATGCACTTTTCCCATGTCTGTATTATATTTGTATTGCTGAATTGTACAGCGCTGCGTAAACTTGTGGCACTTTATAAATAATATTATCCATACATACATCTGCACAGTACCTTGTCCTGAGGCAAACCAAGAGGTTGTCTTCTCCCCAGGTACCCTTTCAGTTCACACAGGTATTCTCTCTCCCTTTAGCTCTCAGTTTCCCAATGGGAAATCCCCTTGCAGGGTGGATCCTGCTACTCAACAGGCACGCCCTCTACAAAACCCAGGTCACATGACCTCTACCTCCCATATATCTCATGGGAAATTCTAACCCCTCAAATAAAACAATATCTATAATATAACACTTTTTTTATCTTCTGTTTTAACATCTACACCAGCAAAATGCCAGCAAAACCCAATCAGCCTATTACAAATCTAATTAACACTATACACAGAGACATTTTCTCTTAATGTGTTAATATGAAAATTACTCATTACACTAGGTGCGCTTTCTCCCTAGTACAAATGACTTGCAGTGCTTTCTGGAATAGTGTCAAAGATAAAGCACACTCATCTGCCCCAATTTCACTACTGAAAATATCACGTGATGCCCACTGAAATTATCTCCAGGGTACCCACATAGGAAATACTCTAATACTAAGGGGGTAATCCAAAGTTAGTAGTGGGTTAGACTCCAATACTAAGCATTTATATTATTATACTGACATGTACGCTCTCATATAAATAACATTAAACACAGACAAGAAAACATACACATACGGTATATATATATATATATATATATATATATATATATATATATATATAGGCGCACGAGGATTTAATTAGAAATTGCCCATAACAGAAATAATAAGCCTCACTTTCATTCAGCAATTCTCTCACCTGCTCTTCCTTAACCAACATCCTGAACACGTATAAATTCTCTGCACACCCTATGAATTATGCAACATGCCTACATACTATTGACAGGGAAATTAAACTATAGATCACTCAATCTATAAAAGCAATGAACAAATATATTTTCAATTCATAGAGTCTGACTCACATTGCTTAAAATTGACAAGTAATATAAAGTAAAATAATTCACTGGGCCTGCAATCCATCAATAAATTTACCCCATAAATGGAAAGACTATACAAACCGGCTGTATTAGACCAACCAAAGAATTCCGTGAATTTATGTCAAGCCTTCACTTTGACTCCATCTTTTTATATGCTGCAGGGTTGCCTACTCCATACACATATTATAAACAAGAAATAAAACTCCATCTCCATCTGTCAACAGACCCAATTCCTATCCGATTCACTAGTGTCTCCACACTGAATTTACTGTAATAGCACTTACACTTTCTACTGCCTGCATATTCTCTTTGCACTAGATCAGTCATGTTTGCTGGGTGAGTAAAATGATGCTTCACCTCCATCATGATTAAGGTTTATGTATATGTACATTAACATTTATTTTGATATCTGTAGGCGCTTAGTTACAATGTAGAACTATTTATTTTAATAACACAGTTATACATTCCCATTTTAGTTTTTATTGATTGTTTTTATACCAGTTAGACTAGTCTCTTTTACTCTTCTATAAAGTCAATATTTTTTAAAATCAAAATGCTGCGACTGGGTTTTTTTAGGCCATGCCCCCACACCCCCCCCCCCTTTTTTTTTTTTTT